>CM031376.1:57148868-57413868 GCA_018208015.1 Medicago ruthenica
GTCCAGGCAAAAATTAGGGATAAAAAAAAAAAACAAGCAAAACAAAAATAAGCATGACCACAGAAGCACCAGTTCTTCTACCAAGTTTTGGATTAGCACGCTCTCCCCAGGAATTTTTACTCCCCATCAGTTGTTGCATACGCCGGGCTTTACCCCGTCAATGTTTTGATATCTCCTCAGTGGCATCATCCCCATTGAAGATTGCCGAGTGTTTGTGATGCGACATCGGGTCACTTTCCATTTTTATCCGTCCAATCTTGTCTCATCAAGTCAATCCTTCATACAATCATACAAGTCAGTTTCTCATACAATCACAAGTTAATCAGTCATGCAAATTATGTCGTCATTCATGCATTCATACATTCATGCATATACACATTCATGCATATACAATAAAGACAATATCATTCATACATGGTTGCATTAACCACCTTGAGTCTTGCTTTTCATATCAATCAATCATGAATAATTTGTAACCCTTTTTCTCCATCCCCAGTACTTCATCCTGAGATGTCATCCTCTTTTCGCCAAGTGGCAGTTCCTTATCGAACAGCTTGTGTATTGTCTTATCCAGTCTTTTGTCGTCAGTGGCAAGTTCGGCAACAATCCGAACAGCTGACATTTATCTTTCATCCTGCTTTTAAATTTCATCCAGCTTTTAAATTTCATCCTGCTTTTAAATTTCATCCAGCTTTTAAATTTCATCCTGCTTTTAAATTTCATCCAGCTTTTAAATTTCATCCTGCTTTTAAATTTCATCCAGCTTTTAATTTTCATCCTGCTTTTAAATTTCATCCAGCTTTTATATTTCATCCAGCATTTAAATTTCATCCTGCTTTTAAATTTCATCCAGCTTTTTACCTTTCATCCAGCATTTGCCTTTGTCTTTTGTCGTCAGTTGACTCGTTCGGCAATAACCCGAACAGCTGACATTTACCTTTTTTCCTGTTGTCAGTTGACTAGTTCGGCAATAACCTGAACAGTTGACATTTACCTTTTGTTTCCTGTCGTCAGTGGCAAGTTCGGCAATAACCCGGACAGCCGACATTTACTTTTGTTTCATGTCGTCAGTGGCAGTTCGGCAATAACCCGGACAGCTGACATTTACTTTTGTTTCATGTCGTCAGTGGCAGTTCGGCAATAACCCGGACAGCTGACATTTACCTTTGTTTCTTGTCGTCAGTGGCAGTTCGGCAACATCCCGAACAGCTAACATTTACATTCTACCTTCTTTAAGCTACCCTCACAATGGTAGTAGGTAAAAAAATTTTGTCTGCCTTTTTTAAGCTATCCGCACACCGATAGTAGGCAAGGTCAATGTCTTCTTCTATTACCTTTCTTAAGCTATCAGTTCATGATAGTAGGTAATACATGTCATCTGTCTTCTTTAAGCTATCATCTTTGTTGATAGTAGACAATGTCTCCTTCTATTACCTTTTTTAAGCTATCAATTCACGATAGTAGGTAATACATGTCATCTGTCTTTTTTAAGCTATCATCTTTGTTGATAGTAGACAATGTCTCCTTCTATTACCTTTCTTAAGCTATCAGTTCATGATAGTAGGTAATACATGTCATCTGTCTTCTTTAAGCTATCATCTTTGTTGATAGTAGACAATGTCTTTTTCTATTACCTTTTTTAAGCTATCAATTCACGATACTAGGTAATACATGTCATCTGTCTTCTTTAAGCTATCATCTTTGTTGATAGTAGACAATGTCTTTTTCTATTACCTTTTTTAAGCTATCAATTCACGATAGTAGGTAATACATGTCATCTGTCTTTTTTAAGCTATCATCTTTGTTGATAGTAGACAATGTCTTCTTCTATTACCTTTCTTAAGCTATCAGTTCAGGATAGTAGGTAATACATGTCATCTGTCTTCTTTAAGCTATCATCTTTGTTGATAGTAGACAATGTCTCCTTCTATTACCTTTTTTAAGCTATCAATTCACGATAGTAGGTAATACATGTCATCTGTCTTTTTTAAGCTATCATCTTTGTTGATAGTAGACAATGTCTCCTTCTATTACCTTTCTTAAGCTATCAGTTCATGATAGTAGGTAATACATGTCATCTGTCTTCTTTAAGCTATCATCTTTGTTGATAGTAGACAATGTCTCCTTCTATTACCTTTTTTTTAAGCTATCAGTACACGGTAGTAGGTAATACATGTCATTTGTCTTCTTTAAGCTATCATCTTTGTTGATAGTAGACAATGTCTTTTTTTTATATTACCTTTTTTTAAGCTATCAATACACGATAGTAGGTAATACATGTCATCTGTCTTCTTTAAGCTATCATCTTTGTTGGTAGTAGACAGTGTCTCCTTATTTCAACTTACATTTATCCCCAGTGAAACCATGTTATCTCAGTGGAGTCAGACCCCATTTCTTTAACAGACTTGGGTATCCTTTTGCTTTGTTATCCCCAATCGAGTCATCTTTGCCGTCGTACATTCATACTTGCATTGCGAACATTCACAACATTGCATGCATAACATCGCATTTATAACATCATATGCATATCCTTGCACTCATAACATTTTGCATTTGAAATTGGTCAAAAATGGTGTACTTTGTATTTAAGTCTCTTCGACGTGTCGATTTAAAAATTTCATTTTTAAATCTCCATAACGAAGAAACTTAAATAGGGGCATCTGTCATACCCCATTTTTGCCCCAACCAAAACTTTCTTTTCTTTCTTCTTATTTCCTAAAATTTTTGTTTTTTTCAAAAAAAAGTCAATGTTAATCAATGTCAACTGTTGACCGAAGTCAACCTTTGACCAAAGTCAACAGTTGACCAAAAGTCAAATTTTCTTTCAAAAATATGTTTTCATTCCTATTACATTTCTAATCACAATTTCACACCATTTTTTTTTATTATTTTCAAAATCATCAAGAATCAAAATTTAAAAAAACAAACACTAAACTTTGACAAATTCACCCAAAATGCACATTTCACTCCTATTCATTTCTTTCCCCACAATTTGTGCATCTAAAATCATCCTCACACATAACACCTCATCATTACCCAACACATCATCACTCACCACCAAAAATCATCAAAAAAAGTATCAAAAAACTCATTTTTTGCAAAAATTCCAAACTGACCTTTCTTACTCCCCACTTAACCTAATTTTGCACCCTTGCTGACCAAGTTTATCCCTCTATAGGTACCCAACAAAATCAGTGAGGAAGGGGGCCGAAAATTGAGAAAAAAAAAACACAATTTTCATCAAAAATTTCAAAATCTTCATTTCTTCATGAAACTCCACCATTCTTCCATCAAAAGTTCATAAACACTTCCAACAAACCAAAAACACTCAAAAACTCAAGAAAAACCACTTAGAATTGCTTAATTTGCGTTTTTGCATTTTTGAATTTGAAGTTGTTGTTTACGTTTTTCTTAACACAAGCCTCTACTGTGAAATCTAAGCAAAGATTAATGATCAGTGCGAAAAATCAAGCAAGATGGTATATTCATTTGTGATTTTTGAGGTCTGTTTGAGTTTTTGAGTTGTTGAATTTTTTTCTCAAATGTTGTTTGCTGTTGCTGGCTGAACGGTTGCATACTTGGGGAAGAAGAAGTTGACTTCTTCCCCCTTTGACCACGGGCCCCACCTTCTTATTTGTTTTTTTTCTTTTGTTTTTTTTACTATTTATTGCATTTTATTTATTTTCTTATGCCATTTTGTTTATTTATTTATTTTTTTTCCTTCTATCATTTTATTGCATTTTATTTTTTTTATTTTTATTTATTATTTATGCACCATATTTATTTTTATGTCTTGCATTTCATGCATTTTTATTTTCTTTATTTATTTTATGCATCATGTTTATTTTTTCTTGCCTTGCATCATGCATTTTTATTTTCTTTATTTATTTTCTGCACCATATTTATTTTATGTCTTGCATTTTTATTTTCTTTTTTTATATTCAGCACCATATTTATTTTATGTCTTGCATTTTATTTTTTTTCTTTATTTTTATGCACCATATTTATTTTATGTCTTGCATTTTTATTTTCTTTTTTTTTATTTTCTTTTTTATATTCAGCACCATATTTATTTTATGTCTTGCATTTTTATTTCTTTTTTTTATATTCAGCACCATATTTATTTTATGTCTTGCATTTTTATTTCCTTTTATTTTCAGTATTATATTTATTTTATGTCTTGCATTTTTATTTTCTTTATTTATTTTATGCACCATATTTATTTATTGTTTTGCATTTCATGCATCTTTTATTTTCTTTTTAGCATATTTACTTTAATGCAATTTTATTTTATTTTATTTTATTATTTTTGTCATTTATTTTATTGCCATTAGAATGTATATAGGTCCAATGTAAATAAAAAATATAAATGAGAATATGCACCGACACTCACATTTATTTTTATGCTTTATGTCGAGGACGATATTGTAATAATGACCATATCCGAGGAAAAGGACCCTCACTTGATCCAACGTCATTTTGAGGGATCCGGTGCGTTTGGACTTTCTCAGCATAACTTAGTCTCTGGACCTTAGGACTTAATCAAAATTTTCATAAAAAGTCAAAAAGTCAAAATCCAAAAAACATTTTATAATCAAAATTTCAAAAAAATTAATCTTTGCCATTTCTTTCTTAATCAAATTTTAATCAATCTTTAATCAATCAAAACTTTTTTTTCTTCAATTTAAAATCAATCAAACTCACTTCTCTTTTTATTCTTCTATGCCTTTACGGCCTCCTATCTCTCTTTAACCTTTTTTTAAACTTTAAAATCAACTAAAACCAATCACTTAGCTTTTTACCCCGAACTACGTGATTTTGATCCCGCTCGGGTACGTAGGCAAAAGACTTTGTCTTTCCAAATCAACAAAATAACAAAAACACTTTTCCTTCTTTCTTTTTCATCACTTTAATCTTTTCACACTTTAGCATTTATTTTACAAACAAATAATCATTTTAGCATAAAGATAAAAATAAGCAAGAGGTTCCTATAGAGTACTATAGACGTTTAGGGTGCTAATACCTTCCCTTTGCGTAACCAACCCCCGGACCTTTGATCTCTAAAAAATAGGGTTTTTCGAACTTTCTCCCTTTTCCTCGGAAAAATAAAAGATCGGTGGTGAACTTAAAAATTGTGAGTCAACGCTAATTAATAGCTTGATATCCAAAAATCACCGCGACAGTGGGATATTGCTGGAGATAATTTTGGGTCACTTGATGATTCCGGAATTCTTGAAGTTGCTAATTTTTCTTTAGATGAACCTGCTCTGGAGGATGCCTTTATCAATGATGATGACAAATTAGATGGCTAAATATCTTAATTTGTTTAATTATCGGTGCTTTTTTTATAGTAGTATGGTTACTTTTACTTTAGATGAAAGACATATATTTTGTTTGGAATATTATTTTATGAGGAATATTTTGTTTTATTTAATTATAATTATATTATAATAAATATACCTAGCGGTGTCGGTGTCTTGTATTTTTTAAGTTAGCGGTGTCGCGGTGTCCGTGTCGTGTCGTGTCGTGGTGTCCGTGTCGGAGTCCGTGCTTCATAGGTTCTAACAAGCTAGCATATATAACAGTGTGTTACGTGTGATGTGCAGATTTGGTTTTGACACAAGATCAGCTTAAAATATATGCACTGGTAGACATTGAACTGCTCCTCCAAAGTTCTGGCAAGAGTTTGGCTGACTTTCCTCCAATGCCAAGGGCAGACCCGTCGTTAATACCTGATTTGCAAAACCGTCTAATTCAGGATGAGATGAATTTTGATAGGGCAGCATTAGCAGACGAGCATGATCGGTTAATGTCGATGATGACAGATGAGTAGCGACAAGTGTACGACAAGATAATGACAAGGGTTAAAGAAGACAACCCCGACATGTTTTTTCTCTATGGGTACGGCGGAACAGGTAAAACCTTTATTTGGAGAGCAATGTTAGCAGCAATAAGGTCAATAGGTGATATTGTTTTAACAGTCGCATCGAGTGGCATAGCTGCATTACTAATACCTGGTGGAAGGACATCACATTCAAGGTTTGGCATTCCTATACTCATCGACGAGTGTTCAACATGTAATATTAAACCAAAGACCCCTATGGCTAAATTAATAGTTAGAGCAAGGCTCATTATATGGGACGAAGCACCGATGATGCATAAATTTTGTTTTGAAGCAGTTGATAGAACATTCCGAGACATAATGAAGGATGTTGACAAAAGAAATAAGAACATTCCATTTGGAGGTAAGGTTGTCGTCTTTGGTGGGGATTTTAGGCAAATTTTACCAGTGATACCCAAAGGTACGAGACATGAAGTTGTTCATGCTACTCTTAATTCTTCATATCTTTGGAATTATATTGAAGTTCTTACATTAACGAAAAATATGAGGCTTTTAAATGGTGCGTCCGCTAACGACATTGAACAAAGAAGACTTCCGAATGGGTTTTGGCTATCGGTGATGGAAGAATTGGAGAACACAATGATGTGAACAGTACAATCACCGTCCCTCCCGATTTGCTCATCCTAAGCTCAGGTGACCCTCTTGCATCTATAGTGAACAACATTTATCCTAGACTTCTGGAAAATATGCAGGACATAACCTACTTCCAAAATAGAGCGATATTAACAACTAAAAATTCAATTGTTGAGAAAATAAACGAATACATGTTGGATATGATTCTAGGCGAAGAAAGGGTGTATCTAAGTTACGATTCACCGATTACACGGAATAGTCATGGTGATGCAATTGAGGATGTCCATACCCCGGAATTCCTAAACACAATTATTGCGTCAGGACTTCCTAATCACAAGTTAAGATTAAAAGTGGGAGTACCGGTTATGCTGTTAAGGAATTTAGATCAACAGTATGGGTTATGTAATGGTACCAGGTTAATTATAACTAGGATGGGAAAATTTGTGCTTGAGGGGCATGTAATATCCGGAAGTAATGTCGGAGACAAAGTATTTACACCCCGGTTATCTCTATCACCTTCGGACATCCGGATTCCTTTTCAGTTCCAAAGAAGGCAATTCCCTTTGGCTGTATCTTTTGTCATGACTATTAACAAGAGCCAAGGGCAATCACTGGACATGTTGGTGTATATATGTTTGCATGTCTTACTTGTGGTAATTTTTTTTTATTCAACTTTCAGATAACTTTTTGTATGCAATTGTTTATGAAATTCGTTTAGCTTATAAGACCCGTGCGGCGCACGGGTCATCAATTTAGTTATAGTCAACATTGACGTGTTATTGACAAATTATTCCATTAAACCTATTCAAAATAATAATTGTAATAAAAAGAAAAAGAAAAATAATAACTTTACCTAAAACCCAAACCCCCCCCGACCTAAACCTTTCCTCATTTCCAATCCCATCGCAGCAATGCGCTTCACCATCTTCTCTCTCCGCCCCACCACCCACACCTCCCACCTCCACCACCTCCGCACCCTCTTCTCCGGCACATTCACACTCGTCCGCGACCGCGGCCTCGACCATGCCGTCGAACGCGAAAAGAATCTCAAACCTCTCCTCACCCTCCTCTCCCTCATCAACAACGAACCCACCAAATCCCTCCCAATCTCCATCATCAAACAATCTCTCAACCTTCCTTTCCGCCCCATCGATTTCATCCGAAAATACCCTTCCGTTTTCGAAGAATTCTATCACCATGGTTCCACTTTTGAGCCTCATGTTAAACTCACAGCTAAAGCTTTAGACCTTAATGCCGACGAAAAGTTCTTGGTTGCTAGTGATGTTTTTAAGAAAGAAGTTGCTGATAGGGTTTTGAAATTGTTGATGTTAGCGAAAGGGAATAAGATTCCTTTGAGTGTTGTTGATGCTTTGAAATGGGATCTTGGTCTTCCGGAGGATTATGTTAAGTCTGTTATTCCGGAGTTTCCGGATTATTTTCGTGTTGTTGGTGATGGCAAGGATGGCAGGGACGAGGTTAACAATACTAATGCTGTTTTGGAACTTGTTTGTTGGAGTAAAGAACACGCTGTATCGTTTTTGGAGAAGAAATATGGCGATAAAGCGAAAGGGAAGGAATTGGGTTTTCCGGTGCAATTTTCGACGGGTTTTGAGATGGATAAGAAGTATGAGAAATGGTTGAAGGAGTGGAATGGTTTGAGGTATGCGAGTCCGTATGAGAATGGTGTGAATTTGAGTGGTACTAGTGAGGAATCGGATAAGTGGGTTGTTGGGGTTTTGCATGAGATTTTGAATCTTTTGGTGAGTAAGAAGACGGAGAAGGATAATGTTTTGATGATAGGTGAGTGGTTGGGTTTGGCGTCGAGGTTTAAGAGGGTGATTTTGCAGCATCCGGGGATATTTTATGTGTCGAGTAAGAATAGGATATATACAGTTGTTTTGAGAGAGGGGTATAAGAGGGGTATGCTTGTTGAGGATAATCCGGCGATGGAGTTTAGGAGGAAGTATATTCATCTTATGAATACTGTCAAGGAAGATAGCAAGAAAGATAAGGATGAGAAGGGAAAAACAAGTTCAAAAGAGGGTAATTTGAAAGAGGATGAAGGTAAGGTAGGAGAGGAAGAGCGTGACGAGAATCGCGGGGAGGAGGAAGAGGAAGGGAGTAGTGAGAAGTTGTCGGACGATGAAGATGAGGATGCTTGTCAAACCGTCGATGCTGATGATGATGATGAAGAGGAGGAGTCGGCGAGGGGTACTCGTAAAAGCTCTGCCAATAAAAGGGGAAGAACAAACTTTGTTGAAATGAGTTCTGCCAATAGAAGAGGAAGAAACTTTGCGGAAACGAATTCTTCCAATAGAAGGGGAAGAAACTTTGAGGAATCTAATTCTACGAATAGAAGGGGAAGAAACTTTGAGGAATCGAATTCTACCAATAGAAGGGGAAGAAACTTTGAGGAATCAAATTCTACCAATAGAAGGGGAAAAAACTTTGAGGAATCGAATTCTGCCAACAGAAGGGGAAGAAACTCTGTGGAAATGAAGTTAGGTACTGAAAAGCCTTCGAGAGATTCTCGTAGAGAGAGATCAGGTGAGAAGCTTACGCGGTCAACGTGGGAGAAGAATGCATCAGAAGTGTCTAAAAGAATGCAAATGCGAGGTGAACATAAAGATGTTGAAAGTTTGCCGCAACGATCAAGATCCACTAAAAGCAAAGATGTTGAAAGTTTGCTGCAACGTTCGAGATCCACTAAAAGCAGAGAGAGGTTATTAACTGTTAAGAAAACCGTTGTTTAGTGAAGATATATCTGTTACTCAATTGGTGTGCAGGTTGGTTGTTCTTCCTATTGATCCTTTCATGTTATAACTTTCACATCTTTAAGGTTAGAAAATTCATGTTTTTCTTATTGTTGTTGTTTTTCTATGCAATTTATTGTTACACCTGTTTTTTATGAGAATGTTGGCTGCTAGAAATCATAGAAATCAGATAAAATATGACACGACTTCAAGACCTGTAATTAATACAAAAACAGATAATAAATTAAAAGAGGGAAAAATATAGTAAAAGTTAGCTTGAGTTCGTTGTAATTGTAACGCTTCCGCTTGGTGGACATGTAACGATCGAGGCTGATGAGGGCGGGGAGTAGTCCGACTCCTAGCAGCTTCTAGGCAAATCTGAATCACATCGAAATGAGTGGGATCCTGAAGCCGTGCAGGTATGGGACTGCATGGTTGAAGAAAGACTTATAAGAATTGTTTGTTACTACCTATATCAACAAGATGCATTTCTTTTTGGTAGCGCAAACCATAAGAACTCTACAGTTAAGCGTGCTTGACTAGGAGCAATTTTGAGATGGGTGACTTTATGGGAAGTTTCTCAGAAAGCGTGTGAGTGGGGACAAAACACGCTTAAAAGACTCGTGTTGGTTTGTGGGGTCAGTCGGCAATCTTGGAAGTCGTCTGGATGTTACAAGTGGTATCAGAGCAGACCTCTCCTAGTTCGATGTGATTTGGGGACGAACCAAGCGGAAGCTGGTGGGCATGTAACGCCTCCGCTTGGTGGGCATGTAATGATCGAGGCTGATGAGGGCGGGGAGTAGTCCGGCTCTTGGCAGCTTCTAGGCAAAATGGAATCACATCGAAATGAGTGGGATCATGAAGCCGTGCAGGTATGAGACTGCTTGGTAAAAGGAAGGCTTATAAAAATTATTTGTTACTACCTATATCAAAGTGTGCTTGAATTGGAGCAATTTTGGGATGGTTGGCCTTCTGGAAAGTTTCCCCAAAGCGTGCGAGTGAGACAAAACACACTGAAAAGACTCGTGTTAGTTTGTGGGGTCAGTCGACAATCCTGAAAGTCGTCTTGATGTTACAGTAATCATACTGAAATGCTATCGTTTATCTTACAAAGTAACTACACTATTCTCATATATACTGGGATAAAAAACTTAAAATTGAAGAAAAAATTAATTATGTAGTGTAACAAAGTGTTGAGTATTCATGATTTGTTCCTTGGTTGGTTGTGTCTTCACCTCTTAGGTTCTTGAATTAATTGTTGATGATTAGCTTATTTGCGGTTTTCATAGTAGTAGAGAGGCTGACTTTTTATTGCAAAAAGTGATCTTTACTACTCGTTTATGCTCTTGGTTGGAGCACAGTAATAGTGTTTTCAAGAAGGCTTCCTTTTTGTAGATAAGATTAAGAATGACTTGCATTTGGTTAAAAGCAAAGTATCAGTTTAAGGGGATTTATGAATATGAGAAATGCTAGTAAGTAGCAAACGACACCATTATTAGGTGAATTTAATGTTAGTCTTACTAAATAATTTGAGAAAACCCATCCTTTAGGGTAATCCATGTGAAATTAACTCAATCATACTTTTTTTGTTTACAGAAAAGAGTATGTGAAAGTGTGTTGTGAGTATTTCTTTTCTTAAGATATATGCATCTATGTGTCAATAGTGGCGCTATAGCGTGCAATGGCGGGAACACGTAGTGGAGCCAATGGCCACTGTGACGTCTTCAGCCTATGAATGGCGGCCGTGAATGGTGGTGAAATCGTGGCCGGGTCGCTGCTCTAACCCGGTATCACGTCTGCTATTAGAGTTTCAGATTTTGAAATCTCTTATTTCGAAAACATTGTCAACTCCCACGTTTTCTTCCTTCTTGTTGCTGTTTCCTTTTTCGTGTGCTCTGCCGCGTCTTTGCGTGTGCTCTGCTGCTTCTTTTATCTTCATTGTTTTGTTCTGCTTTCATGTTCTGTTCTGATTGTTTTGATTTATGCTCTTCATTCTGTTTTTTTGTTGCTCTGTTCTGTTGCTTTAGGCCTTGTTCTTCATTCTGTTAATTTCTGTTCTCTGATTACTTTAAGAACTTAGATTTTGATGGGATGTCATTTTGATTACATTTAGAACTTGATTTTGATGGGGAATGAAAAAGTTGGTTGTAATTATTAAGTATGATGGTCTCTTTAATTTTGTGTATTTTTCTATTTTTGAGTATTTATGTTTACTTTGACCCTCTGATATTTAGTCTTTGCAATAACGGATATCCTGCTATCCGCTACACTGATAGCATTTTAGTAGGTCGGCGCTGTGCGTCGGTATCTGGGATTAACAGTATAGATTTGCATAGACACGGGAAATTTTCCCTTTCGACTTTTTTCTGTTTTATTTTCCTTTTTTGATTTATATTGGAGTGTCGCTTATAATCCATGTTCCTTGTAATTTGTTCAATTTGTTTTAGTGAATTACGAATATTTGTGGAGATACATATCAGTCCTATAGATCTTAACTTACTTCAAATTGGGCTTTAATATTAGTAACAATGAACTTTGATCATTAATTATCAATGTGTTTAAGTTTGTGTTTTTTAAGCTTTGAGCTTTGAACTTTGATCATTAAATATCATGCATTTGTTTCCTTGTACTTCGAGTTAGAGGCCATATTGCTCCCCGCTATATCACTTTAGTATTTTGGGAGTTGGCCGCTGTTGCTCTGTTATCCACGATTGATTACACTGCTGTGCATATACTATTGTTTTATGTTGCAAAGTGTGTTGTTGCAGAGTGTATTTGCAAACATCTGTTGGGTATATTACATCAGTATTTGATAATGTTGTCAACATTATTTTCTTCAAGTGGTTTCTTCTCCACATTATTTTCATCGAGTGGTTTGTCCTCCACCAGTTCTATGCTCCCTTGTTCAAGATTTGGACAACCCACCATTCATTTTGGGATCCATAGTATTCTTTCTCATGGTGAACTCTCTGTCTTACCACCCTTTCTTCTCTTCCACAGTAAATCGACCCCTTAGTATAGTCGGCTTCTTCTCTTTCAGAAGCAATGCTCGTTCTAGCAAAACATATGAAACCTTCATGATCATGCAATTTTAGTTTTGCTTGCATTTATTTTCATTAATTGAGAAAAATGCCTTTCAACATGACTCCTTCCTCCTTTTCAATGGGGCTGAGGCCATTTCAAATTTCTCGTTATACTCCATCACCATGCATGTCTGTCTGATGCTTAACAACAATTGAAGGGAGTTCTTGACTGACCCAAATAGCAAACGGTGAAACACCCACCGCTCCTTTGAAATAGATTTAAGGCTCGATCCTCGATCTGCTTCTTTTTGTTCTTACGAATAGAATGTTCCATTATTACTAAAAAACTAGAACATTAATTCTTTCTGTAGTACCCTTATAAAGGCCATGTATTCTATGCCTCCACTATTCGTTAGTTTCATGGACCAACAATCCTATGTTATAGTACAGTTTTAAGGAATTCCATTCACCCTCTGAAGTCTTCAACAAATTGCATCTCCATTAACTTATTGACTATTCATCTTCCGGCGAGTCTCCTGTCTTTTCTAAGGTCAATCTTTAAACTTAATTATATACGGATTGTTTTAGTAGTTTTGTGGTATTATTGTTTTTGGTTGTTTGGATTCCACTAACATTGGGATAGGGTGACAAATTTATGACTTAAATTTGTACTCTTACGCGTGGATATTTCACATTCATCTCTTCGTTTATGTATTCTATTCAGCAGCAGGGATACAAATCACTAAATATGGATGACTTGTAGCACTGAGTGTTCTGTTTCGAGTATTTTTTCTAACGACCATCTTGATTTCAGATTCACTTCCACAACAGTTGCATCAACTTTCAAGACAACAAATTGCTACTCGACCATTCTTGGTTTCTGGTTCTTCTTCCGGTGAGTCTCATGTGTTTTCTAAAGCCAATATTTAAACTAAATTATATACAGATTGGTTTAGTAGTTTTGTGGTATTATTGTTTTTGGTTGTTTGGATTACTCTAATATTGACTAGGGTGACAAATTTATGTACTTAAATATGTACTCTTACGCGTGGATATTTTACATTCATCTCTTCGTGTATGTATTCTATTCAACCGTAGCCATACAAATCACTAAATCTGGATGGCTTGTAGCACCGAGTTTTCTATTTTGAGTATTTTTCTAACGACTATCTTGATTTAAGATTCTCTTCCACAACAGTTACATCAACGTTCAAGACAACATGTTGCTACTCGACCATTTGTTGCATCAACTTTTCTAAGGCCAATCTTTAAACTAAATTATATACGGACTGTTTTAGTAGTTTTGTGGTATTCCATTAAATCAAGGAAGAACCAAAAAACAGTTAAGAATAATATGGGTTGTAGTTTGTATATTGAACCAAGATGAGGGGTCTTAGCCATACAAGGCTGATAAAGGGTCCATCTTATTAGAAACGTTGTAGTTTGTATATTGAACAGATTCAGCTCAAGGCAAATATAAAGGCCATTGTTTTAGCTTAGCACTGGTCTAGCCTCTCGATAGCGGTTAACTACTTTCGTTTGACCTTCACTATGAAGCACAAACACCCGTCTTGTTGACACCAATAATAATTTGAGAAAATGAATCGAATGTAATCTTATGTGGTGGTGTCGATGCTTCAGAGGGCCTTCTTTTCCATATCATTCTTTGCTTTTTGTACAGTTGTCAGTGTTATATGTTACTTTTGATGTTTTTTTTTTTTTTTTAATTTTTAAGTTTAGTTTTTCTTTTATTTGGTTCACAGAACCACAATTGGCATCGACATGAGTTTTTTCTCCGGATCAACCTTGTTCTTTAAGATGGAGGACATTCTATTTCATAAATGGGTAGTTTTGGTATGCTCTGATTACTCTGCATGATACTACAAATTTGTACGGTACCTTGTATGTCAATTAACGTTTGCAACTGTTTCATTTCCTATGATTTTTGCTTAATTATATTTCCTAATTTCTAGGAGTGGAAATATGTCTAGATTGATCCATACAGGCGTATATGTCATTTACATGCGGTACAGTTTTTTTTTTTGTTTTTAAATAGACAAGACTAAGACATTTTTTTTATATCTATTTAGCTAAAATGGTCAAGGATGCAGACTATAAAAATGTCTTTTAAACCTATTAGACTTTAATTTAATTTAAACATGATGATCTACATTCCATAAAAAAATATTGATCCACATCAAATTTTTTATCAAGAAATTATAATTTTATCAAAAATAAAATGATCTAAAAAGTTAATCAAGGACTTTTTATTAAACCGGTTAAATGCGGAACGAATCTAAAATGTAACGATCGAGAGTTATCTTCCGATTACAAGCAAACATGAATTAGGACCAAATAGAGGTATATTTGGTCTTTTGAGGTGCTATGAACAATTGAATATGCTTAAAGAGCAATTTTCATCAGTTACACTTAAAAAATTGCTCTTCTCCCATACAAAATTGCTCATTCCCTTACAAATGATCAAAATACCCCCAGTGTGACTTAAGTCACGTTCGGTATATACTTGCGTGACTTAAGTCATGCTAGGTATATATCAATGTGAGTTAACTCACGCTGAGTACTTATTACTACATTACACCACTAAAACAGAAATATTATTACACACAATAGAAATATTATTACATTGCAATTCATTACATTCAACAATGATTATTATAACATAAATTAAAGGAATTTCTAAAAAAAAAATTGATTAATCATAATGACCAATCTTCTTGGGGTAGACAAACCCGCCATAACTACCTCTCCTGCTAGCGGGAAAACACAATCAGGTCAGATTCTTGTCGATTAATCATAATGATCCTAATAGGACTAAAAAATTCCCTCGTTGATTAATATAATGATCTTGATCGCCGTCATAAAAAAACAGCATAAGATCATTAGATTAATCGACGACGGACATTGAGGCCGTTTACACATATACTAACAAAACTACAAAAACAAAATAAGAGAGAAGAGATGAGAGATGGGAGAATGAGAAGAAATGATAATGAGAAAAAAATGAAAGAAAATGTTTCAATTTATAGACTTTTTGCTTGAATTATATTGGTCGAAGAAAGTAACAACTCCTACTTGATTGGCCACCGTCCTAACTGCCGCCCATCCTACGTGAGTTAACTCACGCTGGCCGGTAACTTGCGTGAGTTAACTCACGTTGATAACCGACCACTGCGTGACTTAAGTCACACTGAGTCACTGGCCAAAATATCGAGCGTGACTTAAGTCACGCTCATTACAGGTCAACGTGAGTTAACTCACGTTGGCTTCTGTTGTAGCAGCAGAACAACATCGAATGCTGTCAACTAAGCCATTAATGACCCGTAATCAATACACACTCATAATTGATCCAAATTACACCATTTCAACAACATAATCACACATAACCACATAATCACACATAGTCGATCCAAATTACACAAATTCGTCGTTAATCACACAATCACATAATCAATCCAAATTACACAAATTCGTCGTTAATCATGTAAGGATCCGATCCCCGAAACTACTAATCAACGATAAATAAACATCTAACATACAATCGGGATCTTACATTTCCTCATATAGCTCATATTAAACATATAATATGAAAATCTCATCAATAAAAATAAACAGATCACAGCGGAATATCTCAGCATACATATAATCATTTCGGGTCATCTCAAAATAATACATAAGTATTTGGATCATAAAGATCACTCAAAATAAATCCAACAGAGTACGAAAATATAATCCCCAAAATGCATCCTAATCAGAGCTCCTAACTCTAGACATCTCCAAGCAAAGTAGAAAAACATGAGTTAGACGTCAAGCCACAAGCCATCACGACTCACCGATAGCAAATACTCAATCCTGCAAATCTACATCCACAAGGGATGAGACAACAAGAGTCACTGGAGGGTAAGATATACATTCATTAATAAGGATTAATAAATAAGTATAGTTCAGACAACATTCATATCATCACAATATTCAAACATAACAAATTTAGTTATCCGAAATTCAAGAACATGTAACTCATATTCATATTCTCATACAAGTCTAACTACACCATCATATCAATTCATCATTTACAATCATTCAATTCATACCCTCATCGATAAACAATTATCAAGTCAATTATGACAATTCATCATATCACATCTTCAATGCACATTTACCAATTAGATGCACAAATTCTCATCAACACATTAATACATAAGACTCATACTTATGCAATGTTCCTAAACGACTCTATATGTTTTACGGTACTGCCACAGATGAACTCCCCGAGATCTAAAACCCCGCAATGAATTCACCATACAATCACCAATGAAATCCCCGAGGTCTAAAACCTCGCAATGAAATCACCATACCATCTCCGGACTGACTTATGAATACATGCATGATCATATATTCGACTCACATCAAGTACACATAAGACTCGACAACAACATCATCATCACTATCATATATTCTCATATGATTTAACATCATCACTTATTAACATCATCACTTATCATATAAACTTTCATATGATCAAACATTGTCACTTAATATATAACATGTATCATCATCATTTAATCAAACATCATCATCACTTCATCACTTAGCATATAGCATCATCATTTAATCACATATCATCATCACTTAAATCACATTTCATGATTAAACCAACATTCTATATCATCATCATTAATTCCATTTCAAAGTCAGAATACATCATCAATTACATCAACATAGGCATCTAACATACTTGTATACAATTCACAACTCAAAATAAAACTCAAAGATTACTTCATAATTCATCCATTTCTTCTTAACTAAATCAATTCAATCAAGTCTCATGCAAGCAAGCATCATCCATTCAATAAATCACTAAACAACATCAAAATAGCACGAAAGGGGTGTCCAGGGATGTCCGGAAACATCCCTCGAAGGACAAAACGTGCAGAACGGCAGATGATGTATCTGCCTAACTCGCCATGGCGAGTTGCACCAGTTCTGGGTAACAAGAATTGGGTTTTTCCCTTACGGGAATCCCCTAAATTTTAGCCAAAAATCCCATTTTTCATTCCCCTTAACCCAAAATCAGTTTACAGATATTAATCATGATCAATAGACTCAAATTGAACAATGATTACACAACAACACATCAATTGATATGGATTTCACAAGGCTTTTGGTTAATTTTCAAAGTTCGTCACAAAATCCATTTTTATTCAAAACTGAGCAAACAAACACACCCAGCTTAAATAACTTCATTCCAACATATTACACATCACTACATACACTTATTACAACTATTCCAACAACAATTTTCTCATTTTAACAACAGCTTATTCATTTTCACTTAATTAAGTCATTTTCACTAAAACACCAACAACAACAACTTATTTCACAACAAACAACACAATAAACATAGTTTCTTGCTCACAATCATAACCTTAACATTAACACATAGTAACAACAGCAAATTAAGCAGATTCAGTCAAATAAGCACTTTTACCAAAATCACTTAATTCACAACTTATTCCACATAACTTCATGATTTTTCAAACAAATTACATACCCATACTCATAATCAATTACATAATCACCAAATAGCACGTAATCATCATATTAATCATCACAAACATCAAAATTCATCAAAGTATCAACTTAATATAATGAAAAATGACGTTTAAGATGAAGAAAACAAGAAATTATCAAGTTTTGACATGCTTAATTTAATCAATAAAAATGAGCACGAAAATCACAATGATTCAGCAACAATTAATCATAAGCTACAACCCCCAAACATACCCCAAGCTTATTAAAACCAATTAATGAAGATAATATTCCCCTTACTTTGATTCTTCACTTCTCTGCGAACCCCACTTTGAAATTGCTCCTCTCAAAGCGTTCCTCTTCATTCAAGCTTCTTCTCTCCTATCTCTCTCTCTCTCTCTCTCTCTCTTCTCTCTCTCTCTCTCTCTCACCTCTCCCACCATGTCCTCTTCTGAAACTCGTTAACCATTCACCACCACTCCTCCGCTCAAAATTTTCTGTGACACAATTTACATTAATTCCCCCCCCCCCCCCCCCCCCCCCCCCCACCACCACCAACCTCACAACTACAAAAGCCTCCACAAATTACTACACTAAACCCCCCCCCCCCCCCCCCCCCCCCCCCCAGGAGTGATACAACCCCTTATTTTCAACTTCTAACTTTTCTAACATATTGGACAAAATATGCTACTAACGTCAATCAAATACTAAAATACCATTCAACTCCCAAAATTCAACAAATCATCAAAATAAACAATTAAACAACTATAAGCAATTAAATAACTAAAATTACAAAAATCGGGATGTTAGAAATCACACATAATCACACATAATCGATTCAAATTACACAAATTCGTCGTTAATCACACATTAAACGATCCAAATTACCCAAATCCGTCGTTAAATACACAATCCACAAATTCGACACAAATTCATTAAAATGCAACATTACAGACACAAATTAAAACACATTACACTATTACACGTTAATAAATATTACACTTCAATGGATCGGACAAAAAGATGTAAAATATTATTTTCCACCATTAACCTAAACATGTAACCAATGTCGCTATCATCACGAATAATATCTGGATAATAAACCGTCTTCCAAAAGTCTTCCTTCCTATCCTCCCCCAGGTTCACGCATGACACCTGTACAAATACATTTGATGTTCTTTGATTTTCACCTAGATGCTCAAAGTATATGTCAAGTTGTGCCTTCAAATCATCTAAATTGTCGGTGTGGGTTAAAAAGATCTTAATCATCTTCTTCATGGAGGAGTATCAGACATGAGCTTCAACTTGGACTTGTGCATCTTGAGACATGTTTCACTTCACAAAATTTGGAGTAACAAGCATAAGAATAAAACCAATGAAAGATAAAATAAATAGTTGAATAATTAAAGACATAATTTTATAAAATGCAAGCAATAATAATAACGGATAAAATTGTTGATGTCTTGTCCATCACAAAAAAAGTCATATATTTATATAGTCTTAGTTACATAATGGCCACAAAAAGTTGGCGTTACTAAATCGACCACCAAAAAATATGCCGGTGTAATATCGACAAAAAAAGACGAACACCGACTAAAAAGTGTTGTAGCCTATCTAACTAGGTAGTGATAGTGCATCATCTTCATCTTCTTCAATTACTTCAAATTCTTCTTTTAGTTTTTCCGGAGTGGGAGTGTCGCAATAAATTGGATTGAGTTGATTTGTTGGTTTTTTCGGTGGCTTCGGCTTCTTAGACATGAGGTCTTTGAACAAAGCTTGTCTATCCATAAATGCAAACTCCCATTGCTCCGCCACACCAATTTTGTGAATCTTCCACTCAGTACAAGGCGGTGGTAATGAACAACCGTCTTTCAAATAAACATGAAGAAAGTGGCCGGGAATTAAGCTAAGACACAAGATGTGGGAATGTGGGTTAAGTGGTGGAGCACCTCGGATTGGGAAATATGTTTCACATATACCTCTTTCGGCCAAAACCAATTGAACAACGACTCTATTGTAGCAAGTTGCAACACTGTGACCCATATTCGGTAATGTCAACCACTTATCTTCGTATGCAATTCCACCACTATTTGTTGGAAGGTGTAAACCATTCAAGATTTATTGAAAACGCTTCTTCGAACCAACTATCGTCAAACAATCACTCTTATTATTTTTCAACTCTTGAATAAGTGCACTACGAACCAATGCATGATTTTCCTCATACATACCCATGTGTCTAGCTATTACCAGGAATCCACAATTACCATCTCCTTTAACATTCACAATATTTTCCATGTATGGTTTCATGATCTTTGGGAATTGTGTTATGTATGGTAAATCTGGAATATACGGATCCAGGTGTATAGTAGAGGTTGAAACTTGTGAGCGGGATGAATTGCCTATACATGCACTTTTCCTCTTTGGAATTGTTGTCTTGGCATGTGAAGATTGACTATCGGGATTTTGAGAATCAACACGCTCCCATGTAGAGCGGATTCGACCCCGTGGATGACTCTTTTGGTGTAGACTGTGACACCCTGAACCCCGAGACTAATATTTAAACAATAGATCATGCAATTAATCAAACATCAAAGTGTTACTATTCGCCAATATCTCATACTAAATCTTCATGATAAAACTTCATCAAATATATAACAGATCACAGTGGAAATAAGAATCTTCAACAATATAATCTCGGGTCTCATCATAAAATATCAAAATATAAATATATCAACAACTTGATCATATAGATCCATCAACATCAAATCCAAGAATTAAATCAATACAACCCCAAAAACCTAGATCAGAGCATCTAATCTAGACTCCTCAAAAGTAAAGAAGAATGAGTAGGCATCACGCCATCCTCAGCATACTCACAAGCAAAGTCAATCCTCAACCTGCACGTCTACACCACAAGGATGCATGCGACATAAAGCCACTGAAGGGTAAGATATACGTTCAACATAAATGAATTATAAACGCATGTAAGTTCAGCCAAAACAACATCATCATCTAAGCATAATTCGTTTAAAGCATAGAACATTCACATGTATTTATAATCAATTGAGAGGCTAGTTACAACAAGACTTTAGCACAAGATCACAAAGCTTTCATAACATATTCTCATCAACAATTAATCACCAAATCACATATATATTGTTCACATCACCTCAACATCATCAAGTACCATATAGATGCACATATTCACGCCAAACATTACCACATATGACTCACCATGTTCATGCAATGCGCCTAATACGACTCTACATGCATGTTTTACAGGTTTTGGATATCAGAGTTATGTTACTAAGTGATCCCTCATCTTTTCATACTTGTCTTTTCATAGTTGGGTAATCAGAGGTATGTTACTGATTAGTCCCCTCGTCTTTTCATACTCTTCTTTTCACAGGACTGACTTCTGAATGCATGGACCCACATATAGACTCGACAATGCACATCAATCATACACCTCATCGTTATATAATTCACACCATCATATAACATATCATCACCAAATCAACACACCAATTGCATTGTCAAATCATATAAGGCCACAAATCAACAAGTCAAACATTCAAGGCTTCATATCATCACATTCATCAACATATCATAATCATCATAACCACACGTCTTCTTTTCATCTCATTCACATAGTTCACAATTCATGCATAATAAAAACAAAGTTCCATTCACCTATTCATCACCATCTCATTACATTATTGAAATTTCTAGCAGGACCTGATTCTGAACCGTAAAACAGAGTATGCAAAACAGCAGTTCAGAAGCAGAATAAAAAAATAGACAGAAGGTAAAAGTGCACAGGATATTTGTTAACCCAGTTCGGTGACAAACACACCTACGTCTGGAGGCTACCAAGCCAGGAAGGAAATCCACTATAATAGTATCAATTCGAAGTCCTATGTGAACAGCCCCTGTTTCACAACCTTCTCACTTAATCACTACCCGTGGTATTTCTACCTAGGAACTCCTAGATATAAGACCCCTCTTACTTCCTACTCAAGCAATCACTGCCCCAGTGATCTTAAACTCTAAACAAAGATGAAGACACTCTTCAAAACATAATCAGTCACTTTTGCTTAAAAGCATCAAGTGATTAAAACTCAATAAACTAAACCAACTCTAAACAATTGAGTGGTGTACAGAAAAACAGAGCATACAACTCACAATTAACAGACTCAAAACCTAAGACTCTTTCAATGATAGCTTTGGTTGAGATAATTTTCTTCAATGACAGTGTCCTCTATTTATAGCTTCAGCAACAACATAAACTTGAGTCAAATCCTTCAAAGATATATTTCCAAAATACTTTAGAAACATATAGAAGCAATTTATTTTCCAGAAATATATTTGAAAATATATTCACAAATAATTGAATCCAATCTTCAGAAAATATCTTGCGAAATTCTTCTTCCTTCTAGAAACGCAGCTTAGAGAATTCTTCAATTAAATCTTCAATAAATCACATGAGAAAATAAATACTCCAAGGCGCGAAAAACAGCACGCAGAAAACCAGCTTCTGAAGGTACTTCTGAAGTCTGCGTCTGAACATTTCAGCTTCTGAAGGTTGCTTCTGAACAGTGCTACTGAAGTTTCAGCTTCTGAACAGTGCTTCTGAAGGTTCAGCTTCTGAACACGTTCAGCTTCTGAAGTTACTTCCGAGGCCCAGCTTCTGAAGACGCTCATCTTGCTTGTATATTTGACTTTAGCAAACATGAAGCCAACAACCAAATATCCAACAATCTCCCCCTTTGGCAAATTTTTGGCTAAAATCAATTTGAGAATAGAGAGATGACACAAAGCAAATTCTTCACTCAACATAGTATGCAACCATGAATTAACAGAAACGTAGTAACCAAAAAACGAGTCAGCAACAGATAATACACTACGTTTCACACAAATACTCCCCCTGAAACCTGTCAAACAATAACAGCAAGCAGGAACAGCTTCTGAAACAAAACACTACTCCCCCTGAAACAAACAGCTCCTGACAGGAAACACATATACTCCCCCTGAAACAGACACTCAGGAAAACAGAGACACAAAGACTCCCCCTGAACAACTGAACTGCTTCTGAAACAACTATGCTTTTCTCCCCCTTTTTAGCCAAACAATTTTGACAAAAACAATCATGCAATCACCAGAAGTAGAAAGAACAGAAAAACAGCAGAGGTTACAAACAACCATCACAGCGCCATACACATCAGTAACATCAGTGACACTCCTCAGACCAACAGAATCACACAAACAGTACCTACACATAGGCTTCACAGAAGAACAAAAACAAGAGAACACAACTGCAGAGTAGTACAAAATGCAGATCAGAAACACAAAATGAAATCCAATACATAGTCCATTCAATTGACAATCTTCAGACTCAACATCAGAAGCTGCTTAGTGTTCATTAGACACATCATTAGATGTTGCTTAGTTAATGTGTGCTTCAGGCACATTCAGAGGAATCTTCTTCCCAGCAATCTACTTCTGAAGTTCAGCAATCCTTTTCTGAACATAGGGCATGATGTCTTGCTCAACATCATCCTCAGACTCACTAGGATCCACTTCCTTTCCTTTTAGTGCCTTCTTCTTTGGGACAGGGACCACTACCTTGCTCCAGACTTGAGATGGTCCAACAACAACACTCTTCTTAACAACAGGAGTAGGCCTACTGGCAGCAGCAACAACCTTTCCTTTCCTATTCTCCAGCCTCTTGTCAACACTTTCAAATTTTGGTCTCCATACCTTCTTGAGATTGACTACAACAGGTTCAGATTTTCTTTGTTGAAAGTGCTTGGGGTATCCATGCAGTTTGAAACATAAAGGCTTTATGTGCCCCTTTTTACCACAGTAATGACATATCCAAGGATGAGAGGCCCTCTTGTTCTTAGATCCCTCAGGTTGGTTCTGGTGTTCCAACCTAGTTTTGCTCATCATTGGATCACATGTTTTAACAGCTGCAATGAACCTTTTAGCTGGATTTTGCTATTTTTTGTTCAAGGTCATATCATCAAATCCTATACCATTTGGTTCCCCTTGGGTCTGACTCTCCAATATCTCTTCAAGCACATCAGTACTAAAGTTCAACATTCTGACTTGTTTCTTCACATGTTCAAATTGAGAGTTCAGCTGGGTAACCTCATCTTTGAGATCAGAGATTTGTGCTAGATGATCACTTTTTTCAGCATGCAATTGACTGATAGTCCTCTTCTGATTTTCCAGCTTCTTGCAAACTTCTTCATAGATAGCCAGTTCTTCACAAGACAGTTCTCCATCACTTGACTCAGTATCAGATGATGTTTCAGAACCTGATGGTGCTTCTGAAACCTTGACTCCATCATCAGACATGCATGTACCAGTTAAAGCAACAACACGTTTGGCAGACTCATACTCCACTTCTCCTTCTGAGTCATCATCAAACCAAGAAACTGACAAACTCTTCTTCTGTTTCTTGAGGTATGTTGCACATTCTGTCCTAATGTGGCCATATCCTTCACACTCATGACACTGAACACCTTTGGATTGACTGTCTTTCTCATCAGTTCTTATTTTCTTCAAGTCATTTGATTTGGATCTCCTGTTAGCCTGCTTCAGAATCTTGTTAAACTGTTTACTAAGCATCACAAGAGCTTCTGATGTGCTTTCATCATCCACAATATCAACATCTGGTACAAAAGCAACACCTTTCCCCTTCTTATCAGTTCTGGCTATTTCAAAGTTCTGAAGAGATCCTATCAATTCCTCAACCTTCATACTGGAGATGTCATGTGCTTCCTCAATGGCAGTCACTTTCATGTCAAATCTCTTGGGAAGAGACCTGAGGATTTTCCTCACAAGTTTTTCATCAGATATTTTTTCTCCAAGAGATTCAAATGAGTTAGCCATATCCAGAACATTCATGTAAAAATCTTGTATGTTCTCCTCCTCCAACATTTTGAGAGTTTCAAACTTGGTGGTGAGAAGTTGAAGTCTGGACAATTTTACCTTTGATGGGCCTTCATGAGTAGTTTTGAGAATCTCCCAGGCATCCTTAGCTACAGTGCACTGCTTGATCAGTCTGAACATGTTTTTGTCCACTCCATTGAATAGAGCATTCAAGGCTTTGGAGTTTCCAAGAGCTAATTCATCTTCTACCTTGGACAACTCTTCCTCTGGTTTTAACACAGTTGTCTTATTTCCATCTTTGTCAAGCACAATAGGATGTTCCCAACCCTTCAGAACTGCTTTCCAGGTTTTACTGTCTATTGATTTAAGGAAATCACTCATGCGTGATTTCCAATATTCATAGTTGGAACCCTCCAACAGAGGGGGTCTGGTTACAAATCCTCCTTCCTTGTCCATTCTGCCAGAAAATACCTTCCCTGGAGCTCACCCTAAAACAGGCAGGGTGCCTGCTCTGATACCAATTGAAATTTCTGGCAGGACTTGATTCTGAACCGTAAAACAAAGTATGCAAAACAGCAGTTTAGAAGCAGAATAAAAAACAGACAGAAGGTAAAAGTGCACAGGATATTTTTTAACTCAGTTCGGTGACAAAAACACCTACGTCTGGAGGCTACCAAGCCAGGAAGGAAATCCACTATAATAGTATCAATTCGAAGTCCTATGTGAGCAGCCCCTGTTTCACATCCTTCTCACTTAATCACTACCCGTGGTATTTCTACCTAGGAACTCCTAGATATAAGACCCCTCTTACTTCCTACTCAAGCAATCACTGCCCCAGTGATCTTAAACTCTAAACAAAGATGAAGACACTCTTCAAAACATAATCAGTCACTTTTGCTTAAAAGCATCAAGTGATTACAACTCAATAAACAAAACCAACTCTAAACAATTGAGTAGTGTACAGAAAAACAGAGCATACAGCTCACAACTAGATAGCTTTGGTTGAGATAATTTTCTTCAATGACAGTGTCCTCTATTTATAGCTTCAGCAGCAACATAAACTTTAGCCAAATCCTTCAAAGATATATTTCCAAAATACTTTCGAAACATACAGAAGCAATTTATTTTCCAGAAATATATTTTCCAAAGATTTCTTTGAAAATATATTCACAAATAATTGAATCCAATCTTCAGAAAATATCTTGCAAAATTCTTCTTCCTTCTAGAAACTCAGCTTGGAGAATTCTTCAATTAAATCTTCAACAAATCACATGAGAAAATAAACACTCCAAGGCACGAAAAACAGCACGCAGAAAACCAGCTTCTGAAGGTACTTCTGAAGTCTGCGTCTGAAGTTCTGTGTCTGAACATTTCAGCTTCTGAAGGTTGCTTTTGAACAGTGCTTTTGAACAGTGCTACTAAAGTTTCAGCTTCTGAACAGTGCTTCTGAAGGTTCAGCTTCTGAACACGTTCAGTTTCCGAAGTTACTTCTGAGGCCCAGCTTCTGAAGACGCACATCTTGCTTGTATATTTGATTTTAGCAAACATGAAGTCAACAACCAAATATTCAACAATTATTATCATGTTACATCATCATTCATACCTCCTTATTCAATTCACATGTTTACAAACATCTCCTAGTTCAATCCTAGTTAATTCCCAAGTCCATTACTAACCAATTCAATTCCTAAGTTATCTTTCAACCTAGGCTATGTTAATTAATCCAATAGATCTTAAGTATATGTCAAGTTGTGTCTTCAAATCATCTAACTTGTTGGTGAGGGTTAAAAAGATCTTAATCGTGTTCTTCATGGAGGAGTATCAGACATGAGCTTCAACTTAGACTTGTGCATCTTGAGACATGTTTTACTTCACAAAATTTTATGGAGTAACAAGCATAAGAATAAAACCAATGAAAGATAAAATAAATAGTTGAATAATTAAAGACATATAATTTTATAAAATGTGAGCAATAATAATAACGAATAAAATTGTTGATGTTTTTCCATCACAAAAAAAGTCATATATTTATATAATCTTAGTTACATAATAGCCACAAAAAGTTGGCGTTACATAATCGACCACAAAAAAATATGCCGGTGTAATATCGACAAACAAAGATGAACACCGACTAAAAAGTGTCGCAGCCTATCTAACTAGCTAGTGATAGTGCATCATCTTCATCTTCTTCAATTACTTCAAATTCTCCTTTTAGCTTTTCCGGAGTGGGAGTGTCGCAATAAATTGGATTGAGTTGATTTGTTGGTTTTTTCGGTGGCTTTGGCTTGTTAGACATGAGGTCATTGAACAAAGCTTGTCTATCCATAAATGCAAACTCCCATTGCTCAGCCACACCAATTTTGTGAATCTTCCACTCAGTACAAGGCAGTGGTAATGGACAACCGTCTTTCAAATAAACATGAAGAAAGTGGCCGGGAACTAAGCCAAGACTATGATGTGGGAATGTGGGTTGAGTGGTGGAGTGTAACACCCTAATTCCCAATGTCGATTTAATAAATAATGCGATCAAATTTAAACAAAAAGGATGTTACACATACTCGTCAATCATTCATCCAAATAATAAATAACACGTAATATTTCAGTGTGCGGAAAATACTTCAAAAAAATATTTCATAAAAGAAACAAGTCTGATTCTCAACCGTCATTGTGGAAAATATCATAAGTATTTCAAATACTTAAACTTCATAAAATCAAATATTCAACGTCTAGACCCAACCCTAGTGTTACAGATCAGAGTACGTGATTATTCGACTACGTAAATAATTAGATAATTGCTAGGGAAGTATATCTCCGTCGCCACCATCTAAACATCCCACAATCTAGAGCTCTTCATCCTGAGTGTTTGTACCCCAAGAGTACAGACACCATAATACACAACAACAACAACAAAGGGGTGAGAATATTCATCATAACATATATTGGGATACATGAATAATGCATAAATGGGCATAACATCATTGGTCATCATCTACAACATATTCACAATTCTTCATTAGGTTATATAACATCTTCACACATCGTCATTATCATAACTCACCAGTTTCAACACATTAAAGAAATGCACATTGTCGTGTCGAATTTCGGATATCAAGCTATTGGGAAGCGTTGAATCACTAATGTTAAATCACGACTGAACTTTTAATTTTTTGGGGAGAAAAGGAAAAAAGTTCGAAATTACCTTGAAAAAAGAGATTTTAGGTTCGAGAGTCGATTATGCGAGGGGAAGGTATTAGCACCCCTCACATCCGTTGTACTCAACGGGAACCTCTTAGTCGGCTTAGGCTTAAAATGTTTCAAAGTTTTACTTGCGCGTTTGAACATATAAAAAGGGAAAAAGAAAATATGATGTAAAGAAAAAAAGAGATAAAAACAAACGAAGGGGAAAAAAAAGAAATAGAAAGTTTTATTAATGGGCTTGACAAGATGTCGATCTTGCTCCTACGTATCTCCCGGTAGTCGGAGAATTCAAAGCGTACGTAGTTCTTTGGTTGAAAAAATTTGAAGACGCACAGAGGCGTAAAAATGTTTAAATGACAAAAGACGAACGCGCTTTAAGGCGATAAACTCGCACAAGGCGTAAATGTTTTAAAATAAAAAGACAGACGCACAGAGGCGTAAAAAGTTTGAAAATAAAAGACAGACGCACAGAGGCGTAAAAAGTTTAAAGGAAAAGGACAGACGCACAGAGGCGTAAATGTTTAAAGAAAACGCGCAAAGGCACGAAAGGTTCGAATTGACCACGCAGGCCAAGAAAAGGTTAAAAATGGTCACGGAGGACCAAAGAAAGGTTGAGCGTGCTAGACGCGTCAAAGGTGGAATGACGATTGCCCGAACGACGAGACATACGTCACGCATTCGTGCAACCGAGGTTTGGGGAGACATACGTCAAGCCATTCCCATTTCATTCAAGTTTTGTTTTGTTGAAACTCGGAGAAATCTCAAAGGGACAAAACACTATGTTGGGAACCAAAAGGAAAGTTGTAAAAGAAATCACGAACAAATTTATTGTTCGAGTTTATTGTAAATCATGAACATTACTTGTTGCCTAAGTTATTGAAACTCAAGAACAAGTATAGTTCAAGTTTGAAGGATGAACAAAATCATGGAAACATGCATAAATTTGGAAGGTACGCAAGTTCGGCTCGATTTGAGTTTGGTTTAGAAAGAGTGAGTAAGCTCGGCTTAAGTTCATGTTTGGATTGAAAATCATGAACAACGTTGTTGTTCAAGTTTGGTTTTTGAAAAAAATGGAGGACTTAGCCTATTGCTCAAACTTGATGTTGAAAATTTAAGAACATAACTTGTTTCACAAGTTACTCAAAATTAAATGCACGAACTTGTAAAATTTCCAAAGTTGTGCATGATTCTTGATGTATTTGAACAAAAATACATTTTAACACTCTTTAGGTTCTGAATCAAGGGTTGGAACCCCAAAAATTTGGCATTTGGCTTTGCGTGTACGTAGTTCCTCACTTGTTCCCCAGTGAAGTCGCCATTTTTGTCGCGTCGAATTTCGGATATCAAGCTATTGGGAAGCGTTGAATAACTAATGTTAAATCACGACTGAACTTTTAATTTTCCGGGGAGAAAAGGAAAAAAGTTCGAAATTACCTTAAAAAAGAGATTTTAGGGTCGAGAGTCAATTATGCGAGGGGAAGGTATTAGCACCCCTCACATCCGTTGTACTCAACGGGAACCTCTTAGTCGGCTTAGGCTTAAAATGTTTCCAAAGTTTTACTTGCGTGTTTGTACATATAAAAAGGGAAAAAGAAAATATGATAGAAAGAAAAAAAGAGATAAAAACAAACGAAGGGGAAAAAAGAAAGTTTTTATTAAAGGGCTTGACAAGATGTCGATCTTGCTCCTACGTATCTCCCGGTAGTCGGAGAATTCAAAGCGTACGTAGTTCTTTGGTTGAAAAAAGTTTGTATGTTGGTTCGTTTTAATAAAAAAAGATTTGACGACGCACAGAGGCGTAAAAAGTTTAAATGACGAAAGACGAACGCACGTTAAGGCGATAAACTCGCGCAAGGCGTAAAAGTTTTAAAATAAAGACAGACGCACAGAGGCGTAAAAAGTTTGAAAATAAAAAGACAGACGCACAGAGGCGTAAAAAGTTTGAAAATAAACGCGCAAGGCGCGAAAGGTTCGGATTGACCACGAGGGCCAAGAAAAGGTTAAAAATGGTCACGAGGGACCAAAGAAAGATTAAGCGTGCTAGACGCATCAAAGGTGGAATGACGATTGCCCGAACGACGAGACATACGTCACGCATTCGTGCAACCGAGGTTTGGGGAGACATACGTCAAGCCATTCCCGTTTCATTCAAGTTTTGGTTCGTTGAAAATCAAAGAAATCTCAAAGGGAACCAAAACTCTAGGTTGGGAAACTTAAAGAAAAGTTGTAAAAGAAATCACGAACAAATTTATTGTTCGAGTTTATTGAAAATCATGAACATTACTTGTTGCTTAAGTTATTGAAACTCAAGATAAAGTGTTTGTTCAAGTTCGAAGGATGAACAAAATCATGGAAACATGCAAAAATTTGGAAAAGGCACAAGTTCGGCTCAATTCGAGTTTGATTTAAAAGAGTGAGCAAGCTCGGCTCAAGTTCATGTTTGGATTGAAAATCATGAACAACGTTGTTGTTCAAGTTTGGTTTTTGAAAATAAAGAACTTAGCTTATTGCTCAAACTTGATGTTGAAAATCTAAGAACATAACTTGTTTCACAAGCTACTCAAAATTAAATGCACGAACTTGTAAAATTTCCAAAGTTGTGCAATATTCTTGATGTATTTGAACAAAAATGTATTTAACACTCTTTAGGTTCTGAATCAAGGGTTGGAACCCCAAAAATTTGGCATTTGGAAGCCTGATTCACATTCTGAGTTTCACATACTTCGCAGAGCAACCAAAACTTGGCTCTGCGAAGTCAGGTTCTGATGTGGTCGCACTGCGAACAATACTTTGCTCTGCGAAGTATGTGAAATTTTGAACTCAGAAGCTGTTTCTGAACAGAAGTTCAGAAACTGCTTCTAAGCAAGCTTCAGAACCTAAAGGGGGTTAAAAAGCTTTGCAAAATTGAAAAAAAAGGAGTATAAAAACTCAGTTTTAATGCTTGGACAATTTGAGATTCCTTTTGAGTTTCAAAAGGGGTTTTTGTGCACAAAATGAAATTGAACAAGATAAATGATGCAAACAGCAAACAAAATGAAAGATAAAGGCTATAGGATACTTACAGAACTCCTAGCAATGCTTGTGCAAGAGGTAGGAAGTGGCTTGCTTGATTGATTAGAGGTTATGAACAAACAACTCTAATTGGTTTTGCTTTGTGTGTGAACTGTTTTGATGCTGCAATGTGATGGATTTTGGTGTAAATTTCGTGTGTATATGGCTGTTAAAATGAATGTGTGTTCTGGTGTATCAATCTCTCTAATCCTTGTGCCTTGGCATTCCTTTTATAGGCCAAAATGCAATCCAATGCAATGATGGAAAATCTCTAGATCCTAGCTGATTTGTGGGCTAAATCCAGGCTAAATCACTTTGCATTTAATGCTAAAAGATAGAAGTTGCTTTGCCTTGTGCCAAGGGTCAAGACCTTGACTGATTTCAGCCACAAATGCAGCTGATTCTAGAAGGCAATGATGAGAAAAAACTGAAAAACAGGGCAGCTTGAAATTGTGTGATTCTTGGGATCAATCCTTGCAATCTTGGAAGGCCAAGCAATGAAAACATGTACTGCCATGTATAGAGGGATTGGGGGAAGCAAAATGAGCATGTGGGCTGGTGTGTGGGAGGAGAAATCCAGCTGAAAACAGGGCATACCAAACAGCTTTTTTGCAAGCAAAACCACTTAAGTTTGACTGGTTTTGGTGGAGAAAGAAGGAAGGAAAGGGATCAAGCAGGTGGCTGGCAAGCTCAGGTTGGATGATAGGTCAATTGGGAGGGACAAGAGCTGACCAAGGGCAGCCAATTTGATTGAGCACATGTTAGGTTGGAAGAAAATCCTTCTTATCTTTACCTTTTATGTCACACATTAAATCCTTGCTTTGCTGTATCATTTCAGCCACAATTGGCAATAACAATGATAATAATACTAATAATAATAACTACACATGAAAACAAAACAGAATCAAAGAAATAAAATCTGCAAAAAAATTTCGCAGAGGTCGCAGTGCGAAGGCAACTTCGCAGTGCGATCTCCCCTTTTTTTTGATTTTTTTTGTTTTCTTTAAAATAAAAATAAAAGATAAAAAATAAATAAATAATAAAAACAAATGATGATGATGGATGATGCAAATAACAAAGATGGAAATGATAAAATAGAAATGATAATAGTAAAAATAATAAAATGATGGTAAAGGTTAATAATACTAGTAATTAAGAATAATGATAATAAAACATTAATGATAAAAGGATAATAATGATATTATTAAATGAAAAATATAATAACAATAATATTAATAACAATGATGACAATGATAATATTTAATAAAAATGATAGTAATAAAAGTGGTGAAAAGTGTAAATAAAATACAATAACAAAAATGAAATAATAAAAAGTAATAAATGATGAAATAATAAAATATAAAACAAAGAAAAATATGAGTCAAAAAATGGGGTATGACAGATGCCCCTATTTAAGTTTCTTCGCCCTGGAGATTGAAAGTAAATTTTGAAATTGACGGGTCGAAGAGACTTAAATATAGAGTACGCCATTTTTGACTAAATATTTTTCTTGAATTGTAAATGCTAAGAATGCATGTATGCGAATGTTATGAAGGCTTGTAATGTAAATATGAATGCGAAGATGACAAAGATGACCACACTGGGGATAAAAGAGACAAAGGGATACCCGGGTTCGTTAAAGAAACGGGATCCGACTTTACTGGGGAACACGGTTCCACTGGGGATAAATGTCAGCTGTTCGGGTTAATGCCGAACTGCCACTGACGACAAGAAACAAAGGTAAATGTCAGCTGTTCGGGTTGTTGCCGAACTTGCCACTGACGACATGAAACAAAGGTAAATGTCAGCTGTTTGGGTTGTTGCCGAACTTGCCACTGACGACATGAAATAAAAAGGTAAATGTCAGCTGTTCGGGTTGTTGCCGAACTTGCCACTGACGACAGGAAGTAAAAAAGTAAATGTCAGCTGTTCGGGTTGTTGCCGAACTTGCCACTGACGACGGAAACAAAAAAGTAAATGTCAGCTGTTCGGGTTGTTACCGAACTTGCCACTGACGACAGGAAATAAAAAGGAATGTCAGTTGTTCGGGTTGTTGCCGAACTTACCACTGACGACATAAAATAAAAAAGAATGTCAACTGTTCGGGTTGTTGCCGAACTTGCCATTGACGACACTGGGGACGCGGCTGGCAAGCCGTTCCTTACAAAACTGCCCCTTCAATTGGGGAGAAGGGATGCACAAGCAGTTCATTAAAGAACTTGCTACTTGGCACAACACTAGGGAATATGCACAAGCTGTTCGTTTGAACTGCCACTTGGCATAAAGACATAACAAAAAGATGCGCAAGCTGTTCGTTTGAACTGCCACTTGGCGTAAAAGGTGACAACTCTGGACCAGACAGACTGGGGATGACACTTGGGGAAAAGGAGTTCACGAATTGTTCATGATTGATTGGTGAGACTCAAGATGGTTAGAGCAACCGTGTATGAATGATATTGTAGTGTGTTGCATGCACAAATGTACGTATGTATGAATGCATGAATGTATGAATGTACAAACACCTGAATGCACGAATGTACAAATGTATGAATGTATGAATGCATGACTCTCACTGGCGATGCTGTGTGAAAGACTGGTTTGCACTGGGGATACCCAAACTGTTTGTTAAGGAACTGCCCCTTGATACAAGAATATAATGAGAGGCGCACAAGCTGTTCGCTAAGGAACTACCGCTCGGCGAAAAGGAGATTGACATCCCTAGACCAGACAGACTGGGGATGACACTTGACTGTTGCTGGGGGAAAACAAATTGTGGGGGATGCATGATATGAATATGAGATGCATGTTAATGAATAAGTTTGATATGATGCATGGATTATGCTGACATGTGGGATAACAGACGTCATGTTGGACGCTGGGGGTTATGATTTGGGTGCCGAGCAAAGTCGGGCTTTGGTTGTGGTTGTGCCAATGATGATTGGGCTTTTGGGTTTGAGACTCCACTGGGGAATGCCAATAAAATTGGGCTTTGTTTGTGACTTTGCTGGGGATATAAGGATCATTTTGGAAGCATGATCGATATCCAGCCTTAGATGCCAATGGTGGTTGGGCATTTTGTGAGTAGGTGCCAATGACAATTGGGCTTTTTATGAGTAGGTGCCAATGACAATCGGGCTTTTGGTTGATTGGACAAAGATTGATTTGGTTGATTGTAATGACCGTTAAACTTGATGAGACAAGGCTAGATCGGTAGAATGAACGGCGGACCGACGTCGCATTGCAAACACTCGGTAATCTTCAATGGGGATGATACCACAGGGGATACATCCAAAATTGACGGGGTAAAACCGCAATAACTGATAAAAAGACAAATACCTCACGGGGAGATTGTTAATACACTGGGATTGTGCTAATCCGCTGGGGAGAAGAATTGATGATTCCGCTGGGGATACTTATGCTTTAGTTGGCAAGTCTTTGCCTGAATCGTCCTTTCGGGCTCTCGATTCATTGGGGATATTCCCTTATGATTGACTGAGGATTCGGTTGGGGAATCCCTTTTTGCAATTGACCATGCTCGGCCTGCGAAGCTTCATCCGTTTTAAGGACAGACATTGATGCATACTTCAAATATTCACGAGTTCAGAAGAAATGTGTTTGTTATTTTATAAAAGATAAAAAGACTCACAAAATAAATTTTGAAAAAGCTTTTTTTTGTTTTAAATGTACTATCATCAAGAATAAAAATGAATGAATAGATAGAATAAAAATGGTAATTTGATAAAAGGTAAAGAAAGTTGGGAAATGAAATTTATTAATGGGGTGGTAGCCTGCCAAAGGCGTGGCTCCACGGGTCTTACAAAGTTTGAAAAAAATGGTAAATATAAAAGGAAGGGTACATTGAACACGATGGCCACTAGTATCCCTAACAACTTTGAATCCCTTGTTTGGATGCTTCTGATTCGGAGTCGTTAGACAATTGATGTGTCCCAAACGGATTACGACCAATCCGATGTAGTTACTTTGTCTTTTGATCCTTAATTTTTGCATAGGTCGTCCTTTCAGGTTTTTGCCTATCAGGATGATTATTTCTGTTTATGTCCCTAATTTTTGCCTGGACCGCCCTTTCAGGTTTTCAGTCCACCGAGACGCTCATTTTTTGCTTAAGCCGCCCTTTCAGGTTTTCGACTTACCGAGCTGTTCTTTTGTTTTTAGACAAAGTATTTCTTGACTACATCGAAATTCACAGGACGCGGAAAATCCTCGTCGTCCATTGTTGTGAGAATCAAGGCTCCTCCAGAGAACACTCTCTTGACGACATACGAGCCTTCGTAGTTAGGCGTCCATTTGCCCCTAGAGTCGGGTTGAAAAGATAGGATCCTTTTGAGCACGAGGTCTCCTTCTTAGACTTCCCGGGGACGAACCTTCTTGTCAAAAGCTTGTTTCATCCTCTGTTGATACAGTTGTCCATGACACAAAGCAGTCATGCGTTTTTCCTCAATTAAGTTCAACTGATCATATCTGTTTTGACACCATTCAGCCTCTGACAACTTAGCTTCCATCAAGATTCTCAATGACGGGATTTCGACTTCTACGGGGAGCACTGCTTCCATGTCGTACACTAAAGAGAAAGGGTTTGCCCCTGTTGATGTAAGTACTGAAGTACGATACCCGTGCAAGGCATATGGTAGCATCTCATGCCAATCTTTGTATGTGACTACCATCTTTTGCACTATTTTCTTGATGTTTTTGTTTGCAGCTTCAACCGCACCATTCATCTGGGGTCTATAAGGAGAAGAGTTATGATGCTCGATCTTGAACTCTTTGCATAGCTCCTTCATCATTTTGTTATTCAGATTGGTCCCATTGCCCGTGATGATCTTGTTGGGAATACCATATCGACAGATGATATGATTCTTAATAAATCGGACCACCACTTGTTTGGTGACGTTGGCATATGATGCAGCTTCGACCCATTTGGTGAAGTAGTCGATTGCTACTAGGATGAAGCGATGTCCATTTGAAGCTTTGGGTTCAATCCTACCAATCATGTCAATACCCCACATGGAGAATGGCCATGGTGAAGAGAGGACATTCAGAGCCGTTGGGGGCATATGGATCTTGTCCGCATAAATTTGACATTTGTGGCATTTCCTGGCATGCTTGTAGCAATCGCCTTCCAAGGTCATCCAGTAATATCCGGCTCTTAAGATCTTCCTAGCCATTGTATGTCTGCTGGAATGAGTTCAAAAAGAACCTTCATGTATCTCATGCATTATGAGATCCGCTTCTTGCTCATCAACACATCTGAGCAGCACCATATCAAAATTCCTCTTATATAAAACTTCCCCATTTAGAAAGAAGTTGCCAGCTAATCTTCGCAGAGTTTTCTTATCCTTGTTGGATGCCCCATGCGGGTACTCTTGCTTTTGGAGGAAACATTTGATGTCATGGAACCATGGCTGGTTATCTATGACTGCTTCGGCTGCAAATACATGTGCGGGCCTTTCTAGGTGCTGAACCTTGATTGTTGGGATTTCATTCCGGCGGCTGACCTCATACATGGAAGACAAAGTTGCCAAAGCATCTGCCATCTGATTCTCGTCTCGAGGAATGTGATGCAGCTTGACTTTGTTGAAAAAGGTTAGCAAACGTCTTGCGTAATCTTTGTAAGGGATCAAGCCGGTGTGGCGAGTTTCCCAATCTCCATTGATTTGATTAATCACAAGAGCTGAGTCTCCATAAATATCGAGGTTCTTGATCCTCAGATCGATGGCTTCCTCAATTCCTAAGATACAAGCTTCATATTTTGCCATGTTGTTTGTACAGTCGAATGATAGTCTTGCAGCAAAGGGGAGATGTTTGCCCTCAGGGGTGACGATGACTGCCCCAATTCCATTGCCATAGACATTTACTGCTCCATCAAAGATTAACTTCCATCTAGATTCGGGATCTGGACCCTCGCCGAGTAGTGGTTCGTCACAATCCTTCATCTTTAGATACATGATTTCTTCATCGGGGAAGTCAAACTTGATTGGTTGATAATCCTCAATTGGTTGATGAGCCAAATGGTCGGCAAGAATGCTGGCTTTGATGGCCTTCTGAGTATGGTATTCGATGTCATATTCTGATAACAACATCTGCCAACGGGCGATCCTTCCGGTTAAAGCAGGCTTTTCAAAGATGTACTTGATCGGATCCATTTTGGATATCAACCAAGTAGTATGATTGAGCATGTAGTGACGAAGACGCCTAGGAGCCCAAGCTAAAGCACAACAAGTCTTTTCGAGTAGAGAGTATCGGGACTCGCAGTCCGTAAACTTCTTGCTTAGGTAGTAGACGGCATGCTCTTTTCTACCGGTCTCGTCTTGTTGTCCGAGTACATAACCCATGGAGTCTTCCAATACGGTTAAGTACATGATTAAAGGTCTTCCTTCAACTGGAGGAACAAGTATTGGAGGTTCTAGCAGGTACTCCTTGATGCTGTCAAAAGCTTTCTGGCAATCCTCAGTCCATACCACTTCTTGATTTTTGCGGAGCAGCTTGAAGATGGGTCCACAAGTGGCTGTCATGTGGGATATGAATCTAGAGATGTAATTTAAACATCCTAGAAATCCCCTTACTTGCTTCTCAGTTTGAGGAGCAGGCATTTCTCTGATAGCTTTGACCTTATCGGGGTCTACCTCGATACCCTTTTGACTGACAATGAAACCTAGGAGTTTTCCTGATCTCACGCCGAATGTACATTTGTTGGGGTTCCGGCGAAGCCGATATTTTCTCAGGCGTTGGAACATCTTTAACAAATACTCGACATGTTCCTCTTTAGTTCCTGATTTGACAATCATGTCGTCGACATACACTTCAATTTCTTTATGTATCATGTCGTGGAAGAGAGTAGTCATGCCCCTTTGGTAGGTAGCACCCTCATTTGTTAAGCCAAAAGGCATCACTTGATAGCAAAAGGTGCCCCAAGGTGTAATGAAAGACGTCTTTTCTCTATCTTCAACAGCCATTTTAATCTGATTGTACCCCGAAAAGCCATCCATGAAGGAGAACACCTTAGATTTGGCAGTATTGTCGACCAATATGTCAATGTGGGGTAAAAGGGAAGTCGTCTTTTGGACTAGCTTTGTTTAAATCTCGGTAGTCGACGCACATTCTGACTTTACCATCCTTCTAGGGAACCGGCACTATGTTGGCCAACCATTGAGGATATTCTGAGGTAACGAGAAATCCAGCATTAATTTGCTTTTGCACTTCCTCTTTGATCTTAAGAGCCATGTCAGGGCGAGTTCTTCTCAACTTCTGCTTGACTGGCGAACATTCAGGTTTTAGAGGTAAGTGGTGCTCCACAATCTCAGGATCCAATCCTGGCATATCTTGGTATGACCATGCAAAGATATCCACATATTCCTCAAGAAGCTTGATTATTTTCTCTTTGACGGGCGCATCCAATAACGCTCCAATCTTAACTTCCTTCTTTTCTTTTTCAGAACCCAAGTTGATAACCTCTACCGTTTCCTCGTGAGGCTGAATGGTCTTCCTCTCTTGCTTTAATAGGCGCTTGATCTCATCCGGGATTTATTCACTCTCTTCCTCTTCCGCTTCGTAAACAGGGAATTCAAAGTTGGGAGGGAGCCTAGGGTTAAGGTGTTCGACGGGTTTATTGGTGCTTAGTCTGCATATGATGGATGATTGATTTTAGCGAAAAATGAAAAAAAAAAATGCAGACTCTGTGAAATTGAAAATAGAAAATGTTTTTGGTTTTTTGTATTACCATTTTTTTGAAAATAACAAAAAGAAAAAAGACAACTTATAAATACGTAGAGGTTGTGATAGAAACAAACGATTTTTATTAATTGATGATAGCATATTAAACAAGCCCTACATGAGTCTCCCTTCGCTTTGGGCGAGACGAAGGGGTTTTTTTTTTTGAAAAAGATAAATAAACAAACACATTACTTTGAAGACTGAATAACAGAAGGAACATCGACAGCAACCCAATTGCGGCAAGCTCCTCCGGGCGTTACATGGACATGTGTTGTTTCTTCCGGTCCATCTTCAGTGATGGCATTGGCTTCCTTTGTGGAATGAATGAAACTGGCACTGCGGAAAGTGCTCTCGAGCGGTTCAATGCTAGTGCTTGCAAGGTACTTGTAAGGAACTGCTTTGTTGGAAGTGTATGGGGCAAGTCCTGGTAAACATATTACAAGTGGAGTAGCGGCAGGCTCTTGGCTGCTGAAGGCTAACTCCAAGTGTTCCGGGATATCAAACTCCGGAATTATGACACATACACTTTTGTTCTTTTTTGCGACAACAAGCTCCTTTTTGTCCATTAGTCCTTGTATGTCATTTTGGATTTGCATACACCCTTGAGGACTTACCGAACACTCTTCGCAACTAGCATGATCGTGCTCGAACATAGCTGCCTTACACATCTTGATGTGTAGTGGAACCAAAGGCGTCCTAATGTTTTGGGCCTTCAAAATAGGACTGGCTCCTTGATATTCTTGAACCATATTGATTGAGAAGCCATGGTTCGGCAGCGGGTTAGTTTGGACATTGGGGTTTGAGTCCTTGAAGGTCAACACTTTGGTACGGATTAGCCTTTGGACCTCATTTTTTAGAGCAAGGCAATGTTCAATGTCATGGCCTGGTGCCCCTTGATGGAATGTACAAGTAAGGTCAGGGCGATGCCATGGAGGTAACACATTTGGTACAGGAGGAGGTGCTCTTGTTTGTACGAGATTTCTCGCAATTAAAGCCGGGAGCAAGTCCGCGTACTTCATGGGTATCAGATCGAATGCCGCTCTTGGGCGATTTTGATGGTTGAAGGGTTGCTGAGGTGCTTGAGGTCGGTATGGTTGCTGACCTTGTGGGCGTGGTTGTTGATAATGTTGTTGTGGATTTTGTGGGTGTTGTTGTTGATAGGACTGTTGATAATGAGGGGGAGGCCTTTGTGGGACCTGAATTTGGTAGTTTGGAGGTGTAGAGATGGAAGGTGAAATGGCAGAGACATGTGGATATGCCGAGTACCCTTGATGAGGTCTTCCATGACCGATCATGCCAATATCCTGCTCTTTCTTTCTTGGGTAGCTACTCCCGAATCTCTTTGTGCTGCTAGATGGAGCACTTTCCTTCACTAAGCGTCCTTCTCGGACCGCATCCTCCAAACGTACGCCCATGCTTACCATTTCTGTGAAGTCACTTGGCGCACTTGCGATCATTCGCTCATAGTAAAAGGAACCAAGAGTGTTCAAAAAGATCTTGGTCATTTCCTTTTCTTCTAGAGGCGGGCTAATCTGAGCCGCTACCTCTCTCCACCTTTGTGCGTACTCCTTAAAGGTCTCTTTGTCCTTTTGGGCCATGGCCCGGAGTTGGTCCCAGTCCGGGGCCATGTCCAAATTGTATTTATACTGGCGGACAAATGCCTCTCCCAAGTCGTTGAAGGTTTGGATTTTGGTACTATCCAAACCCATGTACCACTTCATAGCGGCACGGGTTAAACTATCCTGGAAGTAATGGATGAGCAATTGATGGTTGTCGGTTTGAGTCGACATTTTTCTTGCGTACATTACCAAGTGACTTTGCGGGCAAGTGTTCCCCTTATGCTTTTCAAAATCCGGGACCTTAAATTTAGGAGGGATTTTGACGTTGGGTACAAGGCAGAGGTCATGGGCGTCTTTCCCGAATAAATCCTTCCCTCGAAGGGCTTTAATTTCCTTTTGCATTTCATCAAATTTTTCTTGGAAATAAGCCATCCTATCTTTGGCACCTAAACTTTCGGCATGAAAGATAGGCCCGTGATCAAACGGAGTGGTATGAACCACTGGTGTAGAGAAGGCCGCAGTAGCCTGGGTGAAGGTAACCTCGGGTTGAGTGACCGGGGTTTCTTGAAGAGTAGTGGGAATAGGGATGAATTCTTCACCGAAGTCGAATGGCATGCCCCATGTACAACCGGGGGGTCTAGTGTATTGCTGAGTACCGGCATGTATGGTTGGAGTTGAAGTAGAAGTTGACGCTTGAGCTTGAGAGCTAGAGGGAGGAGGAGGTGTTGGGATTTGTGCGGCCGCTAGTAACTTCACTAACTCCGCTAATTTTTCCATCTCCGTTCGCATAGATGTCAACTCTTCACGAAGCTCCTGATTCTCTTGTTCTAAATTCTCCATCTTTCTCTTTATGGTTGCTCGGGTATTGTATGTGTGGGTTGCTTCGGGACGATGAGCCACTTTTCCTTACGGGAAGACACGTAGTGTTGCGGAGAAAATGCGAACACTGAAGACTCAATTCGGATTATAAGAAATCCTGAGGATAAGAAAAGGGAAATGAGTTTTGGACTCGAAGATGGACGTATGCATGATATGAATGATGTATGTAAATGCATGAAAAAAAATTTTATTTTGCTTTATAAGGAAATTAAAAAGTGTGCAATTAATATTAGCAATTAGAAGTATTAAAGGCCGGGAAATTATCATTGTCCAAAATATATTTATTTGATTGAATAACATTGAGATTACAAAGTGTAGCTAATGTTAATACAAATCAAATAGCCGCTCGCTTTTTCCACTTTAGGGGTCTTGATCTTGAAAGCGAGCGTATTTCTATTCTTGGAAGACATATTTCTCTTGCTAATATTTGTTGCTCTTTTTTAATTTCCTATAAAGCAAAGTGATATGCGAAAATTATTTTCCATGAATGTAAATGTATGATATGCATGGGTATGATAAGTATGTTCAAAATTTCCCCCATCCTCACGTGTAGGCTCTAAAGGTGAGATTTCCTAAGAAGAGGTCCCTAGAGTCATAGATCTCACATGGAATTAAGGTCATCGATGGACATACGTCACATGACTTCAATTCATTCCACGTGAAAATCTCCTCTAAGCGGGGTTTGGCATCCTACCTCACGGACATACGTCAACGCGGGCTTCCGCTCACAACCACCATTCTAACTTAGTTTTCTCTCGAGCTCGGGTAGAGAGCCTCACACGTCCGGCATTAACCCGAACAATGTGGAGTAACATCGCTCAAGTAACAACCCCCACAATTGATATATATATAAATATGAAGCAAAATAAATATAGAGCAAAAAGAATAGAAACAAATAATGATAAGAAGATATAAACACGCAAGTAAAATGAAACAATTTAGCCTAAAAGCCAACTGAGATAGGCTTGACTCGTCACACAAAAAACAAAGTGTTTTATGCATGCGTCCCCAGTGAAGTCACCATTTTTGTCGCGTCGAATTTCGGATATCAAGCTATTGGGAAGCGTTGAATCACTAATGTTAAATCACGACTGAACTTTTAATTTTTCGGGGAGAAAAGGAAAAAAGTTCGAAATTACCTTGAAAAAAGAGATTTTAGGTTCGAGAGTCGATTATGCGAGGGGAAGGTATTAGCACCCCTCACATCCGTTGTACTCAACGGGAACCTCTTAGTCGGCTTAGGCTTAAAATGTTTCAAAGTTTTACTTGCGCGTTTGAACATATAAAAAGGGAAAAAGAAAATATGATGTAAAGAAAAAAAAGAGATAAAAACAAACAAAGGGGAAAAAAAAGAAAAAGAAAGTTTTATTAATGGGCTTGACAAGATGTCGATCTTGCTCCTACGTATCTCCCGGTAGTCGGAGAATTCAAAGCGTACGTAGTTCTTTGGTTGAAAAAATTTGTATGTTGGTTCGTTTTAATAAAAAAAGATTTGAAGACGCACAGAGGCGTAAAAATGTTTAAATGACAAAAGACGAACGTGCTTTAAGGCGATAAACTCGCACAAGCCGTAAATGTTTTAAAATAAAAAGACAGGCGCACAGAGGCGTAAAAAGTTTGAAAATAAAAGACAGACGCACAGAGGCGTAAAAAGTTTAAAGGAAAAGGACAGACGCACAGAGGCGTAAATGTTTAAAGAAAACGCGCAAAGGCGCGAAAGGTTCGAATTGACCGCGCGGGCCAAGAAAAGGTTAAAAATGGTCACGGAGGACCAAAGAAAGGTTGAGCGTGCTAGACGCGTCAAAGGTGGAATGACGATTGCCCGAACGACGAGACATACGTCACGCATTCGTTCAACCGAGGTTTGAGGAGACATACGTCAAGCCATTCTCGTTTCATTCAAGTTTTGTTTTGTTGAAACTCGGAGACATCTCAAAGGGACAAAACACTACGTTGGGAACCAAAAGGAAAGTTGTAAAAGAAATCACGAACAAATTTATTGTTCGAGTTTATTGTAAATCATGAACATTACTTGTTGCCTAAGTTATTGAAACTCATGAACAAGTATAGTTCAAGTTTGAAGGATGAACAAAATCATGGAAACATGCATAAATTTGGAAAGTACGCAAGTTCGGCTCGATTTGAGTTTGGTTTAGAAAGAGTGAGCAAGCTCGGCTTAAGTTCATGTTTGGATTGAAAATCATGAACAACGTTGTTGTTCAAGTTTGGTTTTCGAAAAAAAATGGAGAACTTAGCCTATTGCTCAAACTTGATGTTGAAAATTTAAGAACATAACTTGTTTCACAAGTTACTCAAAATTAAATGCACGAACTTGTAAAATTTCCAAAGTTGTGCATGATTCTTGATGTATTTGAACAAAAATACATTTTAACACTCTTTAGGTTCTGAATCAAGGGTTGGAACCCCAAAAATTTGGCATTTGGAAGCCTGATTCACATTCTGAGTTTCACATACTTCACAGAGCAACCATAACTTGGCTCTGCGAAGTCAGGTTCTGATGTGGTCGCACTGCGAACAATACTTTGCTCTGCGAAGTATGCGAAATTTTGAACTCAGAAGCTGTTTCTGAACAAAAGTTCTGAAACTGCTTCTAAGCAAGCTCCAGAACCTAAAGGGGGTTAAAAAGCTTTGCAAAATTGAAAAAAAAAAAAAAGGAGTATAAAAACTCAGTTTTAATGCTTGGACACTTTGAGATTCCTTTTGAGTTTCAAAAGGGGTTTTTGTGCACAAAATGAAATTGAACATGATAAATGATGCAAACAGCAAACAAAATGAAAGATAAAGGCTATAGGATACTTACAGAACTCCTAGCAATGCTTGTGCAAGAGGTAGTAAGTGGCTTGCTTGATTGATTAGAGGTTATGAACAAACAACTCTAATTGGTTTTGCTTTGTGTATGAACTGTTTTGATGCTGCAATGTGATGGATTTTGGTGTAAATTTTGTGTGTATATGGCTGTTAAAATGAATGTGTGTTCTGGTGTATCAATCTCTCTAATCCTTGTGCCTTGGCATTCCTTTTATAGGCCAAAATGCAATCCAATGCAATGATGGAAAATCTCTAGATCCTAGCTGATTTGTGGGCTAAATCCAGGCTAAATCACTTTGCATTTAATGCTAAAGGATAGAAGTTGCTTTGCCTTGTGCCAAGGGTCAAGACCTTGACTGATTTCAGCCACAAATGCAGCTGATTCTAGAAGGCAATGATGAGAAAAAACTGAAAAACAGGGCAGCTTGAAATTGTGTGATTCTTGGGATCAATCCTTGCAATCTTGGAAGGCCAAGCAATGAAAACGTGTACTGCCATGTACAGAGGGATTGGGGGAAGCAAAATGAGCATGTGGGCTGGTGTGTGGGAGGAGAAATCCAGCTGAAAACAGGGCACACCAAACAGCTTTTTTGCAAGCAAAACCACTTAAGTTTGACTGGTTTTGGTGGAGAAAGAAGGAAGGAAAGGGATCAAGCAGGTGGCTGGCAAGCTCAGGTTGGATGATAGGTCAATTGGGAGGGACAAGAGCTGACCAAGGGCAGCCAATTTGATTGAGCACATGTTAGGTTGGAAGAAAATCCTTCTTATCTTTACCTTTTATGTCACACATTAAATCCTTGCTTTGCTGTATCATTTCAGCCACAATTGGCAATAACAATGATAATAATACTAATAATAATAACTACACATGAAAACAAAACAGAATCAAAGAAATAAAATCTGCAAAAAAATTTCGCAGAGGTCGCAGTGCGAAGGCAACTTCGCAGTGCGATCTCCCCTTTTTTTTGATTTTTTTTGTTTTCTTTAAAATAAAAATAAAAGATAAAAAATAAATAAATAATAAAAACAAATGATGATGATGGATGATGCAAATAACAAAGATGGAAATGATAAAATAGAAATGATAATAGTAAAAATAATAAAATGATGGTAAAGGTTAATAATACTAGTAATTACGAATAATGATAATAAAACATTAATGATAAAAGGATAATAATGATATTATTAAATGAAAAATATAATAACAATAATATTAATAACAATGATGACAATGATAATATTTAATAAAAATGATAGTAATAAAAGTGGTGAAAAGTGTAAATAAAATACAATAACAAAAATGAAATAATAAAAAGTAATAAATGATGAAATAATAAAATATAAAACAAAGAAAAATTTGAGTCAAAAAATGGGGTATGACACACATAACACTCACAATACGTCAACATTAACACATATCACATATACCACATATACATCATATACACCTAACATTATCCATATGTAAATGCACTTCATTCCTAGACCTATATGCATCCCGGTACTGGTTCTAATCAACATTTGTATGTCTGAGTTGTGTTACTGAACATACATACAACCTAATCAACATTTGTATGTCATAGTTGTGTTACTGAACATACATACATCATTCGTCATTTGTCATTCAACATGGTCCTAAATATGATATGATGCATGAGGAAAGACTCTCTAAATACTACATATAACACATCATCAACAACTCACAATTTCAACATAATTCATCTATCAGACTCATCATTTTTGGAAAAGGTATGTTTTGTCGCTACTCATCTTCATAGGCAACATTTACGTCATTATTATTCAACATTATACAACATTGTTTTTACTTCATCATTCAACATTTTACAACATCGACATTACATCATCTCTCGACATCGTCATTCATAACTCCAATCATCCTCATCATTTTTACCTCATTCTAACTTATGTCTTTATTCCTCTAGTGATTTATTATCTTGTCTCATCACTAATTTTACCCCTAAAGTCATTCATCAATTAACACACAACTTTTCATTCCCATTCTGTTTCGTCCTATCAACTCTCTCAACATCGTCTGTCATCTGAAATCGACCACACTCTATTCATTTTAACTTAAGGTTGTTACTTCACCATTATCGTTATTTCTAACATTATCCCTTACTTGAACTTAAGCCTTTCTATTTCCAATTACCTTCGTCTTATCTCTTCACCTAGCATCTTCATTACCTTAAACCACTTCACCATTCTAATTGTTCATTTTGGTTTTGCACTTTTCTATCTACTACTATCTTGAGCTCTTTACTATTCTAAGAATCTACCTACATCATCCTCCACTATTCTAAACCATCACTTTGTATTTCTTCGTACAATCACCGTTCACCATATCAACCAATTCATGTTTTAAACTCACTGTGTAACCTCACCATCTACACTATTAATGTCTCATCTTATTAACCTTAATTAACTTGATGTCTTCTCTCACTATTATTACCATCTCCGACCTTACCCATTGCTTTAACTTCTACTTATGACGTAATCCGCTTCATCGTTTACTTATCATCTTAAACAAGGTATGTCATCATCAATACCGTCATTCACAAGCATCATTCATCATCGTCATTCAACAATTAATATCTCATCATAAATCATCATTGTAGTACCCTAATTTTGTCCTAAGCATTTTAAAACAAAAAATCAAAAAAAAAAATCAAAGAGAGGGAAAAAAGTCAAAGTCAACAAAAGTCAACAGAAAAGTCAACATTTCAAAAATGCTGACTTCGCACTGCGAAGTCTACGATTTTTCTGCAGATTTTTGATGTTTTTGATTTAATTCCAGTTTTTGTTGCATATCATTTCCATATTTATTTTAATCAGCATTCATGGCTATTTGGGCCAAGCAAAACCAGAATTGAAAGACTTGCCATTAATGCCAAGGTTGGAAGCTTTTTCTTCCAACCTAGCATGTGACAAGCAAGTGGGCTTGCCCTTGGGCAGCTCTTGTCCCTCCCAAGTGACCTGTTAACCACCACAAGGTTGCCAGCCACCTGCTTGATGACTTTCCTCCTGCTTGCTTCCCCCAAAACCAGGAAAACTAGCTGGATTTTCTCACTTGAAAAGTCATGAGTGCCTACCCTGTTTTTGCAGCAGCTTTTCACCCCTCACACCAGCCATAGGTAGCCTTTCTCATCCCTCAATCTCTGCACATCACAGTGCACGTTTTTATTGATCAACCATTGAGATTGCAAGGATTGATCCCCAAGCTTAGCCAATTGCAATTCAGTCCTATTTCATCATCATTACTATCCTAAAACCTTTAAATTTGTGGCTGAAATCAGGCTGAGTCTTGCCCCTTGGCACAAGGCAAGGTTGCCTCTATCCATTAGCATTTAATGCAAATGGATTCAGCCTGATCCTAGCCACAAATCAGCTAGATTTTGGGATTTTCTAATGATGAAATAGATTTGGTTTTGGCCTATAAATAGAAGGCAATGCCCAAGGTTCTAAACACTTACAATAACAACATTTCAAGAGCAGAAACACTACTCATTCCAGCTTACAAACACTCACAAACAACCAGAAAAAAACCAATCCAACACAAAGCATCACAAAGTTCAAAACCTTCACCAACATTCAAAACCTTGAAAGAACCTTCAACCAATTCAAATCCATTGCAGCTGGAGCTTTGCTAAGGAGTTCTGTAAGTATTCCAAGCTTTTATCTTGCATTTACAATTGTGTTTGTATAGCAATTTTGGTTCAAAACCATTTGGTTCTAAAAAACCCCTTTTGAATTTCAAAGAAATCCCAAGGTTTTCAAAACATTAAAACTGGTTTGTCCAGCCATTTTCATCCCAAAAACTCAAAGCTTTTCACTCACCCAAAAGGTCCTGAGTGTGTTCAGAAGTTGTTTCTGAACAAAAGTTCAGAAACAGCTTCTGAACTCAAAAATTCGCATGCTTCGCAGTGCGAAGTCATGGTCGCAGTGCGACCATGACAGAACTCAGAATCTGAGTTTAGGTGTTAAAATGACCAATTTTTGAGGTTCTAGCCCAGAAGCTCAGAACCTAAGAGTTTTTAAACCCATGTTTATCAAACCATAACAAGGATTTTGCACAATTTTGACAAATTCACAAGTTCGGGTGACCATTTGTGGATAACTTGCAAAACAAGTTATGTTCTCAAACTCTCAAAACAACATGAACAAATCAGCTATGTTCATCATTTCAATCAAAACTTGAACAATAAATATTGTTCATGATGTTCAAAACCCAAACATGAACATACGCCGAATAACGTTCGCATTTTCGCAAAATGAGCCGAACTTGGGCGCTTTCTAGCAAAATTGCTAAATCTTTCCAATTTGGGTTTTCAAACCAAATGTTTTGATATACCTTGGGATTTCTAAAAGAATTCTACCCAAAAACTTGAATGAAAAAGGGATGGTGTGACGTATGTCTCTCCATTGCCCCGATTGTACGAACGCGTGACGTATGTCTCGTCGTTCGGACAACCGTCATTCCCTTTTCAAACGTATCCAACCATAACCAAACCAAACCTTGGCCCCTTGTGGTCAATCCGAACCTTTTGGTCCCCCGTGGCCATTAGATTCGATCCCTCGACTCGTTGGAGTCCACTCGGTCAATGTTCGACTCGTCCGAGTCCATTGTACCCGTTCTTGATCTCAGTGGATCAATGGAACAATCGCCCGACTCGTTGGAGTCCACTCGGTCAATGATTGACTTGTATGAGTCCATTGCACCTCTCTTGGTCCCATAGCGACCAATTCGAACCCTTTTACCCTAACGGACGTACCTTTTAACAATTCTAGTGCGATTCACGAACAAACGCTTAATAAGTCTCCCAAGCGCGAGCATACAAGCTACGTTTTAATCGCAAGAATTCGGTTAAAACATCGTCCATTTAAAATTAACCAACACATGTACGTTTTTCTACCAAAGAACTACGTACGCTTTGAATTCTCCGACTACCGGGAGATACGTAGGAGCAAGATCGACATCTTGTCAAGCGCAATAATAAAACCTTTTTTCTTTTCTTTCGTTTGTTTTTATCTCTTTTCCCCCCTATTTAGTATATTTATTTTGACATAAATAAGCATGCACGCAAAACATTTAAAAACAATTTAAGCTTTAGCCAAATAGAAGGTTCCCGTTGAGTACAACGGACGTGAGGGGTGCTAATACCTTCCCCTTGCGTAATCGACTCCCGAACCCGACAATGGTTGCGATGACCATCCTTTCCTCATCGTCAAAGGGTTTTATTATCGTTTCCCTTTAAACATAAAAAAAAACTTAAGGGTTTATCAACGTTCCCTTTACACAAAAACTTTGGTGGCGGCTTCACAAAAGGCCCTCCGAGCGTTTACGAACGACCTCGGAGGATTTGCGCGTCTTTTTCTCAGGAAAAAAACGAGGTGCGCACAGCTGGTGACTCCACTGGGGATCCTTTTCCCACTAGCGAGTCAAGCCTAACCTATTTGGCTTTTAAGCCAATTGTTTTTATTTTTCTTTGCGTACCATGTTTATTATTTTATTCATACATGTCATATTTATGCTTTATGTTTATATTTGCTTTATTTTGCTTTATATTCATATATATATATCAAATGCGGGGGTTACTTGAGTGATGTTACTCCACATTGTTCGGGTTAATGTCGGACGTGTGAGGCTCTCTACCCGAGCTTGAGGAAAAAACTAAGTTAGAAGGAGGTTGTGTGCGGAAGCCCGCGTTGACGTATGTCCGTGAGGTAGGATGTCCAACCCCGCTTAGATGAGATTTTCACGTGGAATTAATTGAAGTCATGTCGACGTATGTCCATAGACAACCCTAATTCCATGTGAGGTCTATGATTCTAAGGACCTCTTCTTAGGATATTTCACCATTTAGAGCCTACATGTGAGGATGGGGGGAAGTTCCGAACCTTCATAAACCATACCCTTGCATATCATTTGCATTCATGAAAGTAATTTTCGCATCATTTTGCTTTATAGGAGTTTAAAAAGAACAAACAAATATTAGCAAAAAGAAATATGGATTCCGGGAACAAAAATACGCTCGCCTTCAAAATTAAAGCTCCTAGGGTGGAAGGTTTATTAGCTCTAAGCAAGAGGCTCTCTTCGGTCAACAAGAACATTTTCGAGGCAAGCTATGGGCTAATCCTTGATCTCCTACCCGTGAGAATAGATTCAACGGCCTTAACCACTTTGGCGCAATTCTTTGACCCACCTCTACGGTGCTTCACATTTCAAGACTTCCAACTAGCGCCAACTTTGGAAGAGTTTGAGAAGATTTTGGGTTGTAGTATGAAGGGTCATGAACTCTATCTCGGTCCGGGAAAGGATCCCACATTTGAAGCCATCGCCGAATCCTTATACCTCGACACCCAAGAAGTGGCATCTAACTTGGAAGTTAGAGGGAACCTTAAGGGAATTTCAAGAAAGTTTTTGGAAGCCAAAGCTCGGGAGATGTTAGCCAACAAAGAGGGAAGGGCATTCAACGCCATCTTAGCCCTTTTAGTGTACGGAATTGTTTTATTCCCCAACATGGATGATTTCGTAGACTTTCCGGCTCTAGAGGTATTTATGACTAAAAATTCGGTTCCCACAATCTTGGTCGATTTTTATCATACCCTCTACTCTAGGCATGAACAAGCAAGGGGACGCAAAATTACTTGTTGCACTCCCGTAGTGCAAATTTGGATGATGTCCCACATGCCGAGAAACCGAGACTTTGTGGAAAACCGGGCCAAGCTCAAATGGTCGCAACGGATGACAACCCTCGTCGAGAAGGACATCCATTGGTTTTCACCAAACTTAGAGGACCCGGAAATTATCCTCAGTTGCGGGGACTTCCCTAACGTACCCCTCATTGGTACTAAGGGATGTATTAATTACAATCCGGTCCTCTCTCTCCGACAACTAGGTTTCTCAATGGAGGATAAACCTAATGACCTTTTGTTGGAAGCTTTCTACTTAAGGGAAGGCGATCAAGACCCGGCATTGCTAGAGAGAATCCGGGGAGCATGGAGCCAAGTGCGCAAAGGAAGGGTCGGCAAGAGAAACTGTGTCGCCAAACCCCTTTATACTCAATGGGTGAAGGAGAGGGTCAAAGCAATCAAGCTGCCCTTTATGGTCATGAACCCTCCAAAATCTCCTACACCTAAACCTATTGCAACCATTCCCAACAAAGAAGTGGAGGACCTCAAAGCTAAAATTCAAGAACTCCAAAACAAAAACGGAGACTTAGAATTGAAGCACCTCCAAGCTTTAGGAGAAATTACTAGGACGAAGAGAGATCGTGATGAAGTAACAAACTCTCTCCTAGTGTGCCAAAAACGGCTAAGAATCTCCGAGGGGAAGAGAGATTGGATAGGAGGCGGCTTGGTTAGTGCGGATGCCAACCTTGTGGCCAAGGACGAAGAGTTGGAAAGAATCTTACATTCCAACCAAGAGCTCAAGAAATTCGGCGAACTAGCCATCGAAGCTCAACGGAAATGGAGGTTGAAATTTCAAGAGAAAAATCAACAGCTCCAAGAAGTAGTTAAAGACTACAAAGAGCAGCTTCAAGCCGAACGCGTCCAACGGCAAAGACATGAGAGCCTTTCTCATCAAGGGAGGCTAAAGTGCAATCGTCTCGAAGAAGACATCAAGAAATTCGAAGAGTACTTCGACAAGATTGCAAGAGCTCACGGGGACCACATTGCACAACTACATGATGAAATTAGAAGTGCAAGAGTCAAGCTAGACCAGCGCAAGGAAGTGATTGAGTATGTATGGCAAGACGCCACCCGATTAAGTGAGGATTTCACTAAATTGGTTGCATTCTCAAATTTGGTAATCACCCAACTTCCAAAGAAGCTAGCGGAGGCCGAGATGGTCATGCCCTACTTTGTCATCCCTATGGAGATCCAGAAGTTTATGAAGTTCTGCAAGGACACCATAGATTTCTATAGGGAGGAGATGAGCAAAGCCGAGAAGCGAGCGGCTATTTGATTTGTAATAGCATTAGTTACACTTTGTAAACAAATGTTATTTAATCAAATATATTTTGAAGCATAATCAATTTCCCGGTCTTTAATATTTCGAATTTGCTAATATTAATTGTGCACCTTTAAACTCCTCCATAAAGCAAAATAAAAAAAAAACGCATATTTTGCATACTCATCGCATACATACATCCACATGCATCTTCATGCATCTTTTTCAAAAAAAAAAAAACTCATTCATTTCCCTAAAAACAGTTCAAAGCAATCATAGCCCGAAAACCCCGAAAGCCCTCGGTCCAAGAACCAGATCTCCAACACTCGTACGGAACACGAGCTAACAAACAAAGGATCATGGACAATTTGGAACAAACTCAAGCGGCTTTGAGAGAAGAGGTTGATGGAATGAAGGGAAAGATGGATCAGATGCTAGAGTTAATGCAAGCTCTATCGGCACGAGAAAGTAACCCTCGCCCAACAACGGATGCATCCAATGTGCAATGGCCTCCTTATGGTTTACCTCTGAATTATACCCCACCATTCGAAAATGAGGGTCATGGACCACCCCCACCACCGCTCACAATCCCCGTAAGGAATGAAGAGCGTCGTCCTCAAGGAACTTCCACTACTCAGCATGAGGCGATTCCCCATGATGTGGAAAATAGCCAGCTAAGGCAATCCGCTCCCGACACCACCCACCAAGACAATGATACTACCCAAATGTATCGAGTTTCGGAAGAAAGGTTGAAAGTTGTCGAAGGGTTCAGCTCATACGGTGCCCACAACGCCTTGGACATGTGCCTAGTGCCCGACGTGGTAATCCCTCCGAAGTTTAAAGCACCGGACTTCGAGAAATACAAAGGAATTCAATGCCCTCGGAACCATCTAAGGATGTTCTGTAGGAAGATGGCAGCTTACGCAATGAACGAGAAACTCATGGTGCATGTGTTTCAAGATAGTTTAAGCGGAGCGTCCTTGGATTGGTACATGCAGCTCGAGCGTACCCATGTCCAAACTTGGAAGGATCTAGCCGATGCCTTCCTAAAGCAATACAAATATAATTTGGACATGGCTCCAAATAGGATGCAACTACAAAACCTCCTACAAAGAAGCAACGAGTCCTTCAAGGAGTACGCTCAGCGGTGGAGAGAACTAGCTTCTCGTGTACAACCACCACTATTGGAAAGAGAGCTTGTCGACACCTTTATGGGCACACTTCAAGGCCCATATTACGACAAGATGATTGGAAGCACGTCTGCCGGTTTCTCCGATCTAGTCATGGTTGGTGAAAGAATAGAGGACGGAGTAAAGAGAGGAAAAATCCAAGGCTCTCTAGAAGCTCAAAGTGGAGCTAGAAAACCCCCCAGCAACTTTCACAAAAAGAAAGAGGGGGAGACAAATGCCGTTCTAGTGGGACCATCTTGCCCACCACCAAATCAAATGCCTCACTACCACTATCCTTATGTGGCAGCAGCAACGGCTCAAGGGCAGTTACTCACCTCAAGTGATTCCCGCAACTCCACCTCGACAACCAGTAGTGTTGCCTCAGCAAAATCAACAGCAACAACAACAAGGCGGGTACCCATCAAGGAATCAAGCGGGCTCGAGGAACAGTTATTATAATAGGCAGTTTGATCCTGTACCTATGCCTTATGGTCAAATCTTGCCATACCTAATCCAAAAGGGTATGGTCGAACCAAGACTACTACCACCAATGTCGCCACCATACCCACATTGGTACGACGCGAATGCCAAATGTGACTACCACGCAGGAACCGTGGGGCACAATGTCGAAAACTGTAGAGTTTTCAAACACAAGGTACAAGACCTTATTGATAAGAAGCTGTTATCCTTCAAAGAGGAAAACCCCAATGTAAAAAATAACCCATTGTCGGGGCATGCGGGTCCCTCTGTAAATGTGGTGGAGGAACAAGAGGACTTTGGACCAGTCAAAAGGGTAGCCAATGTTAAGACCCCCCTGTCAACCATAAGGGAGCGTTTAACCGGTTTTGGTTTGTTCGAGGAAATGCACGCCAACTGTGAAGCCTGCAAGGTCAACCCGGACAAGTGCGAAGAGTTGAAGAGCTGTCTTCAAGAACTAATGGACCAAGGTTGGATCCAAATTGGCTACATAAAGGATGGCACGGACATTGCTACCTTAGAGTCTAACGACCCAAAACCTCTCGAAATCCCTTACCAAAGGAGAGAGGTACCAATGCCTGTACAGCCCATAACATTCCACGTACCTGCACCCTTCTCTTTCGAAAGCACGAAGAGGGTACCATGGAATTACCAACCTATGGCCTATGTGGAAGGAAAACCACTAGCCAAAATTGAGCCCAGCATCACTAACATCACCGGTGTTGGAGGAATAACTAGAAGTGGTAGAGTCTTCGCTCCGAAAGAACTCGGAAAGACGCCAGCCGTACTACCAAAAGAGCCGCTCAAAGAAAAGAGCGTGGAGGAAGAAGAGAACCAAGCGGGGCCTTCTCAAAAGACAATCCCGCAAAAAGAGGCCGAAGAGTTCCTAAGGATAATCCAAAAGAGCGAGTATAAAATCATTGACCAGCTAGGTCAAACTCCCTCCAAGATCTCCATGCTATCCTTACTACTAAGCTCGGAAGCACACCGAGAAGCACTACTGCGGATCCTCAGTGAGGCACATGTCACCAAGGACATTCCTGTAGACCAATTCGACGGGATAGTCGGAAATATTACCTCAAGTAGGTACTTGGGTTTCAATGGCGATGAGCTACCCGACGATGGGCACATTCATAACCGCGCCTTACATATCTCCGTAAAATGCATGGACCACATCCTCTCACGAGTGCTAGTGGACACGGGGTCATCATTGAATGTCATGCCCAAGACTACCCTCCTCAAGCTATCATGTGAAGGGACAGTAATGAAGCCCAGCGCCTTGGTCGTAAAAGCTTTCGATGGGTCAAGAAGAGCCGTCATAGGGGGAGATCGATTTACCAGTCCAAATCGGGCCTAAGGCTTTCACCATAACCTTCCAAGTCATGGATATTAATCCAACATACAGTTGTCTTCTCGGACGACCATGGATTCATGCGGCCGGAGCCATTACCTCTACTCTGCACCAGAAACTGAAGTTCATCATTGATAACCAAATGATTGTAGTTTCCGGGCAAGAGGACATGATGGTAAGCCACCTCTCATCTTTCCGTTATATAGAAACGGATGAAGAAGCTGTGGATGTCCCATTCCAATCTTTGGAAGTAGCGAATGTCGTGACGTTGAGCTCGAAGCCCAAAGAAGAGGCTAGGACAGCCATGTCATCATGGAGGGCGATAAGAGAGGCCCTAGAAGAAAGCCGACCCACCGGATGGGGCAAGTTAGTAGACATACCGGAGAAGAAGAATCGCTTCGGGTTGGGGTATCATCCATCAGCCGAGACCTTCTCAAAGCCTCCAAAGCAGGGGATCCTCCCTATTTCGGAAACATTCATCAGTGCGGGGTTTATCAATGAAGATCAAGTGGCTCTACTTGAAGATGTAGATGAAGACGTGCCTGATTTGGTGTACCGTTGCGCTTCGGATGAAGCTTTGAACAATTGGAGGGCTATCGCAATTCCCGAGATCATTACCAAGATCAAGTAATAAACCATGTTTGCTTGTTTTTACTTTTAAAAAAAAATCAATCATTTAGCTCTGCCCAAGGCAAATGATTAGTCATGTGGGGCCCCCCATGTTTTAAAAATTATTTACAATCATGAATATAAGCACTCTTTTATGTTCATTTGAGTCTTTTTCTTTTTTGCATTTGTTTTAAAAAAAAAATTTCTACAAAAAGCCTAAAAAAAAAAATCATCATACTCATGCAGATCTACACATCCACCCTCCAAAAACAACACTGCCTTAATCCCTTATGACTTCGATTTCCCGATTAATCAAACGGAAGATGATGAAGAGGACGATTATGAACCGCCTGAAGAATTGTCTAGACTTGCAAATCAAGGGGATAGGGTAATACAACCTCACCAAGAATCAGTTGAAAAGGTCAACTTGGGGACCGAAAAGGATAAGAAAGAGGTCAAGATAGGAGCCTCCCTACACGAGGATGTGAAAGGAAAGTTGATCAAGCTTCTGCAAGAGTACGTGGACGTATTCGCTTTGTCGTACCAAGATATGCCGGGTTTAGACCCTAGCATCGTTGTACACAAGCTGCCACTCAAGCCGGAATGCCCGTCAGTGAAGCAGAAATTGAGAAGAACTCGACCCGATATGGCTCTCAAGATCAGAGAAGAGGTCAAAAAGCAATTCGATGCCGGCTTCTTAGCCGTAACCAAGTATCCAACATGGGTTGCCAACATTGTGCCAGTTCCGAAGAAGGATGGCAAAGTTAGAATGTGTGTGGATTATCGGGACTTGAATAGAGCAAGCCCAAAAGATGATTTCCCGCTACCACACATCGACATATTGGTGGACAACACAGCCCAATTCTCAGTCTTTTCCTTTATGGATGGCTTCTCGGGATATAACCAAATCAAGATGGCTCCAGAGGACATGGAGAAAACTACGTTCATCACTCCATGGGGGACATTCTGCTATAAGGTAATGCCTTTCAGATTAACAAATGCCGGAGCAACATACCAAAGAGCAATGGTGACTCTTTTCCATGACATGATCCATAAGGAAATAGAGGTCTACGTCGATGACATGATTGCCAAATCCCAAACGGAGGAGGATCATCTAGTCCATCTACAAAAGCTTTTCGAACGCCTAAGAAAATTCAAGCTGCGCTTAAATCCTAACAAGTGCACATTTGGCGTTAGATCCGGGAAGTTATTGGGCTTCATCGTCAGCCAAAGAGGTATTGAAGTGGGTCCCGATAAGGTAAAGGCCATCCAAGAAATGCCAGCGCCAAATACCGAGAAAGAAGTCCGGGGTTTCTTAGGAAGATTGAACTACATCGCTAGGTTCATCTCACACATGACAGCTACCTGCGAACCAATCTTCAAACTGCTAAGGAACAACCAAGCCGTTCATTGGAATGAGGATTGCCAAGAGGCGTTTGACAAGATCAAACAATACCTGCAAGAACCGCCAATTTTAATACCTCCGGTTCCGGGTAAACCCCTCATCTTATACCTAACCGTACATGAAGGATCAATGGGTTGTGTGTTAGGACAACAAGATGAAACGGGAAGAAAAGAGCACGCAATCTACTACCTAAGCAAGAAGTTTACCGACTGTGAAACAAGGTATACTTTACTTGAAAAGACTTGCTGCGCTTTAGCATGGGCTGCTCGACGCCTAAGGCAATACATGTTGACCCATACAACTTGGTTGATATCGAAGATGGATCCCATCAAGTACATCTTCGAAAAGCCGGCCCTCACAGGGAAGATAGCCCGTTGGCAAATGCTGCTGTCTGAGTACGACATCCAATATGTTGCTCAAAAAGCCATCAAAGGGAGTTTGTTTTATCCGAGCACCTTGCTCACCAACCATTGGAGGATTATCAGCCCATACAATTCGACTTCCCGGACGAAGATGTCGTAGCTTTGAATGGCGAAAAAGTCACAAGCGATGATGAAGGGCCAGAACCGAAAGCTCAATGGAAGCTCACTTTCAACGGCGCCTCAAATGCCATGGGGCACGGGGTCGGAGCAGTTTTAATCTCCCCAGGAAATGGGTATCAACCATTCACAACAAGGTTATGCTTTGACTGCACCAACAACATGGCAGAATATGAAGCATGTATCCTAGGCCTTGAAGCAGCAATTGATCTAAGGATCAAAAACCTTGAAGTATACGGTGACTCAGCCTTAGTCATCTATCAAGTCAAAGGAGAATGGGAGACAAAACATCCCAATTTAATTCCCTACCGAGCCCGGGTTATAGAGTTGATTAAGCATTTTGATGAAATCAACTTCCATCACATACCTCGAGAAGAAAACCAGGTGGCAGATGCTTTGGCTACATTATCATCAATGTACCAAGTAAATTTCTACAACGAGGCACCAATCATAAGGATGGATCGTAGAGACAAACCAGTTGTATGTGCATCAGTCGAAGAGGGACTTGACGACAAACCTTGGTTCTACGACATCAAGCGATACCTCGAAAAGCAAGAGTATCCAGAAGATGTCTCACACACCGACAAGAGGACCCTCAGAAGATTGGCATCCCAGTTCTTCCTCAGTGGAAATACCCTCTACAAAAGAAACTATGACATGGTCCTGCTCAGATGTGTGGATAAACATGAAGCGGACATGCTCATCAAAGAAATCCACGAGGGATCTTTTGGAACCCATGCTAATGGACATGCAATGGCAAAGAAAATCTTAAGGGCGGGCTACTATTGGTTAACCATGGAAGCTGATTGTTTCCACTACGCCAAGACTTGTCACAAGTGCCAGATTTACGCCGACAAGGTGCATGTGCCACCAACTACACTGAACGTCTTGACTTCACCTTGGCCATTCTCTATGTGGGGCATAGACATGATTGGAATGATTGAGCCCAAAGCGTCAAATGGACATCGCTTCATCCTCGTTGCCATCGACTACTTCACCAAATGGGTAGAAGCAGCTTCGTATGCAAACGTAACCAAACAAGTGGTAGCCCGATTCATCAAGAAGGAAATCATTTGCCGTTATGGTACTCCCCACAAAATCATCACCGATAATGGGGCAAACCTGAACAACAAGACAATGAAGAAGTTGTGCAAAGATTTCAAGATTGAGCACCATAATTCCTCCCCTTACCGACCAAAGATGAACGGTGCGGTAGAAGCAGCCAATAAGAACATAAAGAAGATCATCCAAAAGATGGTAACAACCTGTTCTTAGAAAAACTAGGGTTCCCCCTTTGGATTGATCCCAAGGTTCTATTTATAGTCCCAATATGGGCCTATCCAGCCATGATTTTGGGCCCCCAAAATCATGTGACTGTCAGGTGGGCCTTGTACCCTTCTGGAGAGCGCCCAGCCTGATTATAAGGGTACAAACCCTTGTTCGTGGGGCCTAAAGGCCTAAAGGATAAGATCTACAGTCCACAGCCCAACAAGCACGAGCTTTGGGACAAGGCGAAGTGATTAAACTATTGCCCGGGAATTATTTGTATATGACTTCTTGCCCAACAAGTGAGACTTACTGGAAGTGATTAAATTACTAGGTGCTAGCCCAACGCGGGTGCTAGCCCAGCATAGGTGCTAGCCCAACGCGGGTGCTAGCCCTAACATGGGGGCTAGCCCAACATGGGCGCTCGGCCAGCACGGGTGCTAGCCCAACATAGGTGCTAGTCCAGCACGGGTGCTAGCCCAGCATAGGTGCTAGCCCAACGCGGGTGCTAGCCCTAACATGGGGGCTAGCCCAACATGGGCGCTCGGCCAGCACGGGTGCTAGCCCAACATAGGTGCTAGCCCAGCACGGGTGCTAGCTCAACACAGGTGCTAGCCCAGCACGGGTGCTAGCCCTAACACAGGTGCTAGCCCAACATAGGTGCTAGCCCAGCACGGGTGCTAGCCCTAACATGGGGGCTAGCCCAACATGGGCGCTCGCCCAACATGGGGGCTAGCCCAACATGGGTGCTAGCCCAACACGGGTGCTAGCCCAACATAGGTACTAGCCCAGCACGGGTGCTAGCCCAACACAGGTGCTAGCCCAACATAGGTGCTAGCCCAGCACGGGTGCTAGCCCTAACACAGGTGCTAGCCCAACATAGGTGCTAGCCCAGCACGGGTGCTAGCCCTAACATGGGGGCTAGCCCAACATGGGCGCTCGCCCAACATACGTGCTAGCCCAACATAGGTACTAGCCCAGCACGGGTGCTAGCCCTAACAAGAGTTTTTAGCACACGACGTCTTAGAGCCCTTTTTTAGGGTTAAGGAATTAGGTGACGATTTCATTTTCTGCTCGCGACGTCTTAGAGCCCCTTTGGGGTTAAGGAATTAGGCGGCGATTTCATTTTCTGCTCGCGACGTCTTAGAGCCCCTTTGGGGTTAAGGAATTAGGCGGCGATCTCATTTTCTGCTCGCGACGTCTTAGATCCCCTTTGGGGTTAAGGAATTAGGCGGCGATTTCATTTTCTGCTCGCGACGTCTTAGAGCCCCTTTGGGGTTAAGGAATTAGGCGGCGATTTCATTTTCTGCTCGCGACGTCTTAGAGCCCCTTTGGGGTTAAGGAATTAGGCGGCGATCTCATTTTCTGCTCGCGACGTCTTAGAGCCCCTTTGGGGTTAAGGAATTAGGCGGCGATTTCATTTTCTGCTCGCGACGTCTTAGAGCCCCTTTGGGGTTAAGGAATTAGGCGGCGATTTCATTTTCTGCTCGCGACGTCTTAGAGCCCCTTTGGGGTTAAGGAATTAGGCGGCGATTTCATTTTCTGCTTGTGACGTCTTAGAGCCCCTTTGGGGTTAAGGAATTAGGCGGCGATTTCATTTTAGCACACGATGTAACACCCTAACCCTTAACCGCCGATTATTAACTTTAGTAAAACAAAACGTTAAGGACATAGGAAGTTACAACATAATGAAAACGCATTTTCATAAACATCAACGGATCAAAACATGTTTGATTCCCATGCAGCGGAAAAAGAATAAACAAAACAGAGATGATACCCCTTCTAACAGGACAACAGGATACCCCTACTAACTCAACAGCAGGATACCCCTTCTAACTCAATGTTCACAAAAACGATTGCATCATTTTGTTTCCGTTTCCAAAACACATTACAACATACCACATGTTCATACCAAAGACCAATCTAAAACAAAGACGAGTGAAAAAGACGTAAAAACATAAATCTGAAAATGCTGTCACAGCACAAATCCACTAAAACCTCCTCTGAGTATTTTCATCATAACTCAAAAACTAGAAATCATTTTCACACCAAACCAAAGCCACTGGAAAGCTAACAAAATTATCTAAAACTTTCATGTTTACACCCAAGGCCAATTCTGTACCAATCAATACCAGTTTTCGTTTCAAAGTCGGAAAAGTTGTACAGAAAACTCATAAAAATTCACTGTGACATACAGCAGAAATTCAACCATAACTCAAGTTCAATAAATCGTTTTGACATCAAACCAACGGCATTAGAAAACTAACATCCAGATCTACAACAGAGATCATTACCAAAGTTATACATACACGTTCAAATACCCAAAATGGTGTTACAACTATTAGAGCCCTAAACTCTAACTAGGATACAACACCTAGTACAAAAAGGTAAGGATAGCTAAACTATGCCCTCACCACTACGCAAGCTTCTAAACAGCAAAAGCTACTCCTCGACGATAGGCTCGTCTTCCTGAAAATCTGGATCCCCAAAGATCCAGCACATAACACAAAACAGAGAGTGTTAGTATCACAACCAATAAACATGTATAAATAACGCATTATTATACATAACTTAAAACACAACACATAATCGACAAAACACAAAACTCATCAACCACACACGAAACACAAAACCTCAATCCCACGCGAACTCAGAATTCTCAACCCCACATGAACTCAGGATTCTCAACCCCACACGAACTCAGGATTCTCAACCCCACACGAACTCAGAATTCTCAACCCCACACGAACTCAGGATTCTCAACCCCACACGAACTCAGGATTCTCAACCCCACACGAACTCAGAATTCTCAACCCCACACGAACTCAGGATTCTCAACCCCACACGAACTCATCAATAACAATTATCACTTAACAACCAATATGCACACATAATTCCTAAATGAACACTAATGTCACAAAGGATGCATGCCTCAAATGCATGTGGTACCAAATCATTTCGGATAAACTTATATCCTTATCAAGCTCTCTTGATAACCAAGCTCTCTTGGATTTCATTCGGATAAACTTATATCCTTACCAAGCTCTCTTGATAACCAAGCTCTCTTGGATTTCATTCGGATAAACTTATATCCTTACCAAGCTCTCTTGATAACCAAGCTCTCTTGGATTTCATTCGGATAAACTTATATCCTTACCTTACTAACACAACTAATTATCAGCTCCCTGATAGATATCACAACAACAACAAACACAAACAACACCACTAATTATCAGCTCTCTGATAATTATCACAACAACAACAAACACAAATAACACAACTAATTATCAGCTCTCTGATAATTATCACAACAACAACAAATACAAATAACACAACTAATTATCAGCTCTCTGATAATTATCACAACAACAACAGACACAAATAACACAACTAATTATCAGCTCTCTGATAATTATCACAACAACAACAAATACAAATAACACAACTAATTATCAGCTCTCTGATAATTATCACAACAACAACAGATACGAACACTAGGCTCTCATGGCCATATCATAAGACACAACATGTATATACCCAACCATGTTTAGCAATCTCAAATAAATCAAGTAATCATATCAAACTCTCAAACACATAAGGGTTTCAAAGGAAAACCACACACTTTGATAACTTATCCATTTCAAACATATTCATCACTTCTCACACCTTAGTCTTTAATATTACTAAGTCCAAATCCACTTTCAAAACCTTAGACACACTCTATTAGTTCCTAACAGCCATTCCAAACATTATATAACACATACTCACACAACAAGATGACCTTAACAAAAACCACCATTGTTAGGGTTCCCGCAAGCTTTCCTTGAACAACAACAACATTTTCGAATACCCAAACATAGATAACATCATATAACTTCAATTAAACATACCATCAACATTACTAAGCATCAAATGAACATAATATAATCATTAACAGCATTTCTATCAAAACCTAGACAAAGTGAAAGGAAGTTTGGGATGGAGAAATAGACATTCTCCCCTTCTCAATCACTTGTAAACAAGCAATACTACCTCTCTTACCTCACAATCGATGAATCTACAGAAATTCCAAGCCTTCTCTTGCTCTCTTGCCCTAGCTTTCTCTCCTAGCTTTTCTCCTTCTCTTTCTCGTGAGCTTCTCACGTTTTCAGCTTCCAAAATGACAATGAATAGTGGTTCAAAAAGTCTTTGTATTAATCTTTATAATCCAAGCCAATCAATCATGGCCATCCATTCTTACTAACTCTCTCATGATCAATCCTAGCCATCCAATCCAATCCAAGCTCACTAAATCTCATCCACTTGATCATTACCACTTATTCATGACCAAGCCCATTACTATTCATCTTCTTGGCCCAATTCGCTCAAAACCTTAAAAACTCGATTACGAACTTATCCTCGCGCTACATAATTATTTATCGATTACGAGAAAATAATTTTAAAAGCCAAACAATAAAATAAAATATATAAAAATATAACATACGAAAATAGGGTCGTTACACACGACGTCTTAGAGCCCTGTCTTTTAGGGTTAAGGAATTAGGTGTGCAACCCTCACTGGGGTTTGGCGAGTGCAAGCTTCATTTTGTCTCCGGATATTTTACTTCAGCGGACATTTTCTTCTTCTTTTTGAAAGTAAAGTTCCTGATTCAATTCCAATAAAAACCAGATTCCTTACAAGTAATGGAATAAATGGAGAATGAAACATTTATAAACCAACTTTTAGAGCCAAACTTTCTAGCAATACCCACTAAAGCATGTGCAGCAGAATTCTTGCATCTTCTAACACTGAACACCCAAGTATTAACATCATAGACAACATATAATTATCAATTTCAGCTAGTTACAGGCTACCATGATCAATTTTGGCTAACAATATTTGTTTTCGCCTTAGTTTAACTCTGCTATACAAATATTTGAAAACAATCACCACCACAGGCAGTTGGTACCAAACCAATGTCAGAAGACTTCATCAACTCCCCTGGACAAATCTAATAATTTGCATTTTCTATGAACAAGGAAGATTCTATTATTCAACAATTTTTAATAAAACCAAACACTCTTTCTTCAGTTCACACATCAACATAAAATTTCCTTTCCTTCAAGCAACCATATACCATAAAATTTGCTGCTAAAAAATTGTGAATGTTGTAGCAAAAAACATGTTATTTTGAACACGGGCTTGCAAGAATCATTCAAGATGTATCATTATCTATATGAACTTACTTATTAGAGTTACTTTCCTAATGATGCTTATGAGAAATATCATACCGAGGTCCCACTCGAATCCCGTGGTCATAGAACTTCTGGACGGAATCCTGAAGGAAACGCAACAGGTCTATGAATCATTTCTTCAAAAAAGAAAAAATCTATGCAATACACCAGCAAATTGTATATGCACTTTTGTTTTCCTTCCTAGTCTAATACACCAGGTATAAAAATATTAAACCCATGAATAATGATTCATCAATCCATCACAAAGCAATTGACATAGCAATGCACAGGGCAAGTAACACATAAAACTTCACTAATACTTCAAGCATAAAACTCATCCGTTCCAATGATATTCTTAAATTTTCTCAAATATAGGCCTATCATATGAAATTAAACAACAGATGCATTCCAAACTTCAAAACTACCAAAGATCAATGGAAGAATGGATACTAGACTTGTTGAAGCAGTTGGTTAAAACTATAAGAACCACCTATATAGAGCATTATCTACATCCACTGATAATTCTAAAACAGACTAAGATGTCAATGAAATTATCTCCGAAATTCTCATTCCTGCACAAACAAAGCAATCATACTTGCCAACTACGTTTCCATACTATCTCTCAGATGCAATAACTACAATTTGAATCGATTTCTCTTCAGTTTTTTACTATGTTGGGATCAATTAAAGAGTACACTTAAAATTCTGATTTGGGAAAAAAGCAAGGATTTCAAGATATTGTTACACAAAAAGGAGCTAAACATCATTCCGAAAATAATTCAGTTGTCAATAATCAGAAGCAACATGCACAGTCACTGTACTTGCATCCTACTACTGCTGAAATTCATTTTCACATGGTCAAAATAATTCTGAACAACCAATTAAAGAATCAAATTATCGTCATTTTGACACAGTAAATGAAACATTTCAAAACATTCACTGTAGCAACAAACCAAACCATATCAAAGATCACAAATTGTCTAATCCTAAACAAAACAAATGAACCACGACAGTGATTTGAAACGGCGATGTGGGGTTTGAGTTTATCAACGACAGTGGTGAAAACGGCGTAGGAGAGGCCATAGAGAGAACGCCACTGTGCGTCACCGAGAGGAGCTTCGAGGGACCAGATGTGTTCGGTTGAGAGGGCACGGAAGGCGGCAACGGAGTAGTCGGAGGCGTTTGGGTTGCGATTACGACGGCGGCGTTTGTTGTGGTGGTTGGAAGGGGAGGATGGAGTGCGGGTGGAAGCGACGTGGGAGAGGACGGATGCCATAGTGAAGAGAAGGAGAGGGGCGATGGAGGAGGATTGGTGGAAGTGAATTGGGTGGTTGAGAGAGGGGAATGGTGGCCGCTCTGGGTTACGGAGAGCGCCCCTCCTTCTAGCGCCACTGTTCTTAGAAAAACTAGGGTTCCCCCTTTGGATTGATCCCAAGGTTCTATTTATAGTCCCAATATGGGCCTATCCAGCCATGATTTTGGGCCCCCAAAATCATGTGACTGTCAGGTGGGCCTTGTACCCTTCTGGAGAGCGCCCAGCCTGATTCTAAGGGTACAAACCCTTGTTCGTGGGGCCTAAAGGCCTAAAGGATAAGATCTACAGTCCACAACCTATAAGGATTGGCATGAGATGCTTCCCTTTGCGCTACATGGCTACAGAACAGCCATTCGCACTTCAACTGGGGCAACCCCTTTCTCCTTAGTATACGGTATGGAAGCTGTGCTTCCCGTAGAGGTGGAAATTCCTTCGTTAAGGGTCTTGATGGAAACCAAGCTAGAGGAAGCTGAATGGGTCCAAACAAGGTTCGACCAACTGAATCTCATAGAAGAAAAGCGCCTGACGGCAATATGTCACGGACAACTCTATCAAAGGAGACTCAAGAGGGCATTCGACAAGAAGGTCCGTCCTCGAGAATTCAAAGAAGGAGACCTAGTGCTCAAGAAGATATTACCTATCCATAAAGATCCCCGAGGGAAGTGGACTCCTAGCTATGATGGGCCGTACGTGGTAAAGAAAGCTTTCTCAGGCGGAGCCCTGATCATCACCACTATGGACGGAGAAGAGTTCCCACTCTCAATAAACTCCGATGCAGTCAAGAGGTATTATGCCTAAAAGAAAAAAAAGAAAAGCTCGCTAAATCGAAAACCTGAAAGGGCGGTTTAGGCAATAGAGAGCGTCCTGCTAGATTGAAAACCTGAAAAGGCGGTCTAGGCAAAAATTAAGGACATCAAAAAAAAAAAAAGAGAGGGAAATATACCCCGGTGGATTGAAAACTCGAAAGAGCGGTCCAGGCAAAAGTTAGGGGTTAACAAAAGAAGAAAGACAATGACTGCAGCATCCAAGCTCCGGACAAGATTCAAGAGGAGAAGAATCGGTCTCGTCATCATCTTCCAAAAAAAACAAAAATCTCGAAGTCATAAGGAAATATCATGTGTTGTGCCAAAACCAACAATTTTCTTTTTGCTTTTTCTTGTCTTTCTCTATCTCACTTCTCACTTTGTGTATTTTTTACCCATTCAAGAAGTCAAATCTGCATTGAATAAATTTCCTTTTGTCATTTTATGTTCTCAGTAGCGCATAAAATTTTGTTTTATTCATGATGAAAATGCTTTAAAACATGGGAAATAAACAAAAGAAATTTCTTCCAAAAAAAAGGAGAGAAAGCAAACAAACATTGTTTTATTTTGAATTTTCGTAAATTTCGAAGGAATTGCGGTAATTCCCACCAAATATTGCACCCAAAGGACTTACGTTCTTCAGCAAAGGCAAGTGCGTAACTCACGGCACGCGGAGCGCAAAAGCCCCAAGGTTTAAGAGGAGCAAAATTCCCCAGTAAGCACCCTAAACATCCAAACACCAAACAAGGCTGGATAGCGATCATGCTTCCAAAATGATCCTTATATCCCCATGAGCCAAACCTCATTGACACCCCCAGGGAGTCTCAACCCCAAACAAAAAGTCCAATCATCATTGGCAGACAAACACAAATCCCCAGGACAGGCCCGAACTACACCGGTTTTGATCCCATTCGGGTATGTAGGCAAAGGACCTTGTCCTTCCAAACCAACCAACCAACAAAACAAAAAAAAAAGAGAGTCCAATCGTCATTGGCACAACCACAACCAAGACCGACTTTGCTCGGCACCCAACCAGCATCCCTCATATCATGCATAGCATAATTCATGCATCATGTCATTTTCATTCATGCATGCATATACAAATCATTCATACACATGCATTTCATTTCATAAATCATGCATCCTCAACAAGGATTCTCCAGTGAGTATCACATATTCACCAACATCCATCAACAGTCAAGTAAGCGTTCCCCAACATCCATCCCATATCATATTGCATTGCATATCACTGCATATCATACTACATAACATGCATCATACAATCATGTTTTCCGGTTCAACCAGGGGCACCTATTTAGGGTAAGACCACAGCTCGTTAGGAATCAACCTTCAGTGAAAGCGGCTGAATAAGATTACCTAGCTTAGGTATCGACCTCTAGTGAAAGTGCCTATATAAGATCACCTCCCCCAGTGTATCGACCTTCAGTGTTAGCGGCTGAATAAGATCACAGCTCGTTAGGAATCGACCTTCAGTGTAAGCGGCTGAATAAGATTACCTAGCTTAGGTATCGACCTCTAGTGAAAGTGCCTAGATAAGATCACCTCCCCCAGTGTATCGACCTTCAGTGTTAGTGGCTGAATAAGATCACAGCTCGTTAGGAATCGACCTTCAGTGTTAGCGGCTGAATAAGATTACCTAGCTTAGGTATCGACCTCTAGTGAAAGTGCCTAGATAAGATCACCTCCCCCAGTGTATCGACCTTCAGTGTTAGCGGCTGAATAAGATCACAGCTCGTTAGGAATCGACCTTCAGTGAAAGCGGCTGAATAAGATTACCTAGCTTAGGTATCGACCTCTAGTGAAAGTGCCTAGATATGATCACCTCCCCCAGTGTATCGACCTTCAGTGTTAGCGGCTGAATAAGATCACAGCTCGTTAGGAATCGACCTTCAGTGTAAGCGGCTGAATAAGATTACCTAGCTTAGGTATCGACCTCTAGTGAAAGCGCCTAGATAAGATTACCTCCCTCAGTGTATCGACCTCTAGTGTAAGCGGCTAGACAAGATCACACCCATCCTCAGGAATCTACCTTCAGTGTAAGCGGCTGGATACGATTACCTTCATCCCCCAGTGGATCTACCTCCAGTGTTAGCGGCTGGATACGATCAACCTTTTCAAACCATTGCATTTGCATTCCGCGAAGGACAAAATTCGGGTCCTTCTTTTACTTAATTGATCTTCGCAAAGAGTTCATGAGATGCCCTCGGCACTCACGCACTCTATGCGAAGACACAATTAAGTTGGGGCAGCTGTAGTACCCTAATTTTGTTCTAAGCATTTTAAAACAAAAAATCAAAAAAAAAAAAATCAAAGAGGGGGAAAAAAGTCAAAGTCAACAAAAGTCAACAGAAAAGTCAACATTTCAAAAATGCTGACTTCGCACTGCGAAGTCTGCGATTTTTCTGCAGATTTTTGATGTTTTTGATTTAATTCCAGTTTTTGTTGCATATCATTTCCATATTTATTTTAATCAGCATTCATGGCTATTTGGGCCAAGCAAAACCAGAATTGAAAGACTTGCCATTAATGCCAAGGTTGGAAGCTTTTTCTTCCAACCTAGCATGTGACAAGCAAGTGGGCTTGCCCTTGGGCAGCTCTTGTCCCTCCCAAGTGACCTGTTAACCACCACAAGGTTGCCAGCCACCTGCTTGATGACTTTCCTCCTGCTTGCTTCCCCCAAAACCAGTCAAACTAGCTGGATTTTCTCACTTGAAAAGCCATGAGTGCCTACCCTGTTTTTGCAGCAGCTTTTCACCCCTCACACCAGCCATAGGTAGCCTTTCTCATCCCTCAATCTCTGCACATCACAGTGCACGTTTTTATTGATCAACCATTGAGATTGCAAGGATTGATCCCCAAGCTTAGCCAATTGCAATTCAGCCCTATTTCATCATCATTACTATCCTAAAACCTTTGAATTTGTGGCTGAAATCAGGCTGAGTCTTGCCCCTTGGCACAAGGCAAGGTTGCCTCTATCCATTAGCATTTAATGCAAAGGGATTCAGCCTGATCCTAGCCACAAATCAGCTAGATTTTGGGATTTTCTAATGATGAAATAGATTTGGTTTTGGCCTATAAATAGAAGGCAATGCCCAAGGTTCTAAACACTTACAATAACAGCATTTCAAGAGCAGAAACACTACTCATTCCAGCTTACAAACACTCACAAACAACCAGAAAAAAACCAATCCAACACAAAGCATCACAAAGTTCAAAACCTTCACCAACATTCAAAACCTTGAAAGAACCTTCAACCAATTCAAATCCATTGCAGCTGGAGCTTTGCTAAGGAGTTCTGTAAGTATTCCAAGCTTTTATCTTGCATTTACAATTGTGTTTGTATAGCAATTTTGGTTCAAAACCATTTGGTTCTAAAAAACCCCTTTTGAATTTCAAAGAAATCCCAAGGTTTTCAAAACATTAAAACTGGTTTGTCCAGCCTTTTTCATCCCAAAAACTCAAAGCTTTTCACTCACCTAAAAGGTCCTGAGTGTGTTCAGAAGTTGTTTCTGAACAAAAGTTCAGAAACAGCTTCTGAACTCAAAAATTCGCATGCTTCGCAGTGCGAAGTCATGGTCGCAGTGCGACCATGACAGAACTCAGAATCTGAGTTTAGGTGTTAAAATGACCAATTTTTGAGGTTCTAGCCCAGAAGCTCAGAACCTAAGAGTTTTTAAACCCATGTTTTTCAAACCATAACAAGGATTTTGCACAATTTTGACAAATTCACAAGTTCGGGTGACCATTTGTGGATAACTTGCAAAACAAGTTATGTTCTCAAACTCTCAAAACAACATGAACAAATCAGCTATGTTCATCATTTCAATCAAAACATGAACAATAAATATTGTTCATGATGTTCAAAACCCAAACATGAACATACGCCGAATAACGTTCACATTTTCGCAAAATGAGCCGAACTTGGGCGCTTTCTAGCAAAATTGCTAAATCTTTCCAATTTGGGTTTTCAAACCAAATGTTTTGATATACCTTGGGATTTCTAAAAGAATTCTACCCAAAAACTTGAATGAAAAAGGGATGGTGTGACGTATGTCTCTCCATTGCCCCGATTGTACGAACGCGTGACGTATGTCTCGTCGTTCGGACAACCGTCATTCCCTTTTCAAACGTATCCAACCATAACCAAACCAAACCTTGGCCCCTTGTGGTCAATCCGAACCTTTTGGTCCCCCGTGGCCATTAGATTCGATCCCTCGACTCGTTGGAGTCCACTCGGTCAATGTTCGACTCGTCCGAGTCCATTGTACCCGTTCTTGATCTCAGTGGATCAATGGAACAATCGCCCGACTCGTTGGAGTCCACTCGGTCAATGATTGACTTGTACGAGTCCATTGCACCTCTCTTGGTCCCATAGCGACCAATTCGAACCCTTTTACCCTAACGGACGTACCTTTTAACAATTCTAGTGCGATTCACGAACAAACGCTTAATAAGTCTCCCAAGCGCGAGCATACAAGCTACGTTTTAATCGCAAGAATTCGGTTAAAACATCGTCCATTTAAAATTAACCAACACATGTACGTTTTTCTACCAAAGAACTACGTACGCTTTGAATTCTCCGACTACCGGGAGATACGTAGGAGCAAGATCGACATCTTGTCAAGCGCAATAATAAAACCTTTTTTCTTTTCTTTCGTTTGTTTTTATCTCTTTTCCCCCCTATTTAGTATATTTTATTTTGACATAAATAAGCATGCACGCAAAACATTTAAAAACAATTTAAGCTTTAGCCAAATAGAAGGTTCCCGTTGAGTACAACGGACGTGAGGGGTGCTAATACCTTCCCCTTGCGTAATCGACTCCCGAACCCGACAATGGTTGCGATGACCATCCTTTCCTCATCGTCAAAGGGTTTTATTATCGTTTCCCTTTAAACATAAAAAAAAACTTAAGGGTTTATCAACGTTCCCTTTACACAAAAACTTTGGTGGCGGCTTCACAAAAGGCCCTCCGAGCGTTTACGAACGACCTCGGGGGATTTGCGCGTCTTTTTCTCAGGAAAAAAACGAGGTGCGTACAATCATCATACGACAGTAACTTCTCATCATTCATTAACATCTTATATGAGGATATATACATTTTACATCCCTTCGTTAATCAATACTACAATTTTGAATCTACTATCCTCATTCGTTCTTTCCATTACTACATCTTTGGATTATTTATTTTGTTATATGTTCGTCAAGACTTAAAGGACTTCTATTACAACACTTATACTTTTCCCTCATCTAAGGTTATTGGTTTGGGATCTTATTATACACCTACTTTTCATGCTAATGACCTTCTTAGACTTACTATTGCTTTCAAAGATATTTTAGAGTTCTCTGAAAGGATTGTGCTAAAGTTTCATGAAGTACGCACCATGACACAGCTCCAGTATTTTAATCATAACTCAAGTTGTGGATGTCTAAATGGAGTCAATCCAAAGGAAAATGAAAGCTGACATCTTTAACTACAACTTTCATGAAGACACCTAAACTCAATTCGGAACACATAGGGGTGTAAAAGTTGGTTTTTCCTAAGCATGGAAGGAGTGACAACTATGTTGACCCATGTGTATTATTTTTCTCATATCTCAAGTTGTGGGTGTCTAAATGAGGTCACTTCAAAGCCACATTAAAGCTAACATTCATACCTCCAACTGTCATGTTTAGACCTAAGCTTAATTCGGAATATAAAATGGTCAAAAAGTTGGTTCAAAATCCTGTCACGATTCTGCAAATTGTGACACGATTTTATGCCCAGTAAATGGTTTGCTTCTGCCTACAAAATCGTGACACGATGCCAAAATCGTGACACGACTTTTACAGCATCAGAACGTAGATTTTGCGATTTTCCACCATGGGAGTTTCCCCGACTCCGATTTCGACCCCCAAACTCACCCAATTCGTCCCTAAACATCACCCTAAGGTTACTCTGTCATTTAAAACACTAATTTTCTGTTAGCCTACCGATTCATACACTCTCTTCATGGTCAGTCCTTAATTCGAAAACCCTAAACTAGTTTCCCTTAATTTTAAATCTTTAAACCTCGTCTTTACCTTCGTTCATCAACATTTTCTCATCAAAGTTTACAACATAACAACATCATCATCTTAAGAATTAAACAACCCTCGTTATAAAATAAGATACCCTAAAGTGAAAGGATTCTCCCCCTTACCTAGAATTCTTTGGAAGTTACGGTTGCGGTTCTACTCTTCGCAGCTAGGGTTTTCTCCTCTTCTCTCCCATCCTCTTGTTTCTACGTTCAACAAAAGTGTTTGTTCTGATTTTCTATTTTTTTTCTATTTATATTAGGGAATTGGGCTATTCGTCATACTATTATTTTTCTTTCCCCACTCATCATAATTTTACTTTCTCTTCCCCCACTTATTTGATTACTTCTAGTTTACACCCCCACCTCAATCATCTCATTATCTCATTCTCCATCCTTTTATTTTCAACCAATAATAATCTTAATACTATCTATAAATAATACCGATAATTAATATTAAAATCGGGGTGTTACATGGAGCACCACAGATTGGGAAATATGTCTCACATATACCTCTTTCGGCCAAAACCAATTGAACAACGGCTCTATTGTAGCAAGTTGCAACACTGTGACCCATATCCAGTAATGTCAACCACTTATCTTTGTATGCAATTTCACCAATATTTGTTGGAAGGTGTAAACCATTCAAGATTTATTGAAAACGCTTCTTCGAACCAAATATCGGCAAATAGTCACTCTTATTATTTTTCAACTCTTGAATAAGTGCACTACGAACCAATACATAATTTTCCTCATCCATACCCATGTGTCTAGCTATTACCCGGAATCCACAATTGCCATCTCCTTTAACATTCACAATATTTTCGATGTAAGGTTTCATGATCTTAGGGAATTGTGTTATGTATGGTAAATCCGGAATATACAGATCCAGGTGTATAGTAGAGGTTGAAGCTTGTGAGCGGGATGGATTGCTTATACGTGCACTTTTCCTCTTTGGAAGTGTTGTCTTGGCATGTGAAGATTGGCTATCGGGATTTTGAGAATCAACACGCTCCCATGTAGAGCGGATTCGACTCGTGGATGACTCTTTCGGTGTAGACTGTGACACCCTGAACCCCGATACTAATATTTAAATAATAGATCATGTAATTAATCAAACATCAAAGTGTTATTATTCGCCATTATCTCATACTAAATCTTCATGATAAAAACTTCATCAAATATATAACAGATCACAGTGGAAATAAGAATCTTCAACAATATAATCTCGGGTCTCATCATAAAATCTCAAAATATAAATATATCAACAACTTGATCATATAGATCCATCAACATCAAATCCAAGAATAAAAGCAATATAACCCCAAAAACCTATATCATAGCATCTAATCTAGACTCCTCAAAAGTAAAGAAGAATGAGTAGGCATCACGCCGTCCTCAGCATACTCGCAAGTAAATTCAATCCTCAACCTGCACGTCTACACCACAAGGGTGCATGCGACATAAAGCCACTGGAGGGTAAGATATACGTTCAACATAAATGAATTATAAACGCATGTAAGTTCAGGCAAAACAACATCATCATCTAAGGTCCATAACATACATTTCAACAGAATATAACATCAATAGTTTGATCATAAGATCGCATAGTATAAAAATCCAACAAAGGTAAACCCAACATCCTAGATCAGAGCACCTAGATCTAAACTCCTCGATAAAAGCAGATAAATATGAGTAGGCCTCAAGCCGTCCTCATCAACTCACAAGCAAAGAAGCTACTCCTCAACCTGCACGACGTCTACACCACAAGGGTGAGGCAACAAAAGTCACTGGGGGTAAGATATACGTTCAGCATACGAGATTAATAAACTCATGTATGTTCAAGCAACAATAACATCAATATCATTACATCCATAAACATCATCGAAAGCCTGATTACATACATATCATAAACATCTATAACATCTGTAACATATACTCATAACATACTTGCATACAATCATCATACGGATTACGCCACAGTTATATACATATCATGAACTCACACCAATACATGTCCGTATATAATCATCAACTCAAGTTAATTCAATTCAATCTCCACACAATCACTAAGTATCCAATTACAAAGTAGATGCACATCTTCACACCAAAACATTGCCACATACGACGCTTCATGTGTATGCAATCCGCCTAAGGACTCTCTACATGCATGTGGTACCATAGTGATCTTAAATCACCCACCATTTTATTCTTGATCTTAAATCAAGCACCAAAGTTTATTCTCGATCTTAAACCGAGCACCATATTTTATTCTCGATCTTAAACCGAGCACCATTAACTGACTATGAATGCATGGACCCATATATAGACTCAACAATGCACACCAAACATACTCATCATCGTTATACAATTCACACCATCATATAACAGACATCACCAATTCAACACCAATCGCATTGTCAAATCAATAAGGTCACACATCAACAAGTCAAGCAATCAAACATCACATCATCATCATCATCATATTCATTTAACTCCTGTCACATAATCACAACACACACACAACAACAAGGTTACATAGACCTATTAGCTCATCTTACTTCACATATCTTATTCATATTACATCATTCATCCACGTAACATAAACAACATGCAAAACATCTTCGTTTTACTTCATTATCAAAGTCCGTATCTAATTAATTAACATATAAGCCTTGCTATACTTATGTCCTAGTTAATCAATCATAAACATCATCGTTAAACACCTATTAATTATATTTAAGGGTTTGGAAGCCATTCAAGTGCATTGGGTACCTCAAAAAGTCACAAAATTAGGGTTTCGCACTAGGGCGCACGATCGTGTGTCCCAAGTACGAGACTCACACACGGTGGGCGCACGGTCGTGCATGACTACCAGTACATGATTTTCCAATATTTGCGTTTTCCAAATCCTTAAACCAGTAATCACCACTTATTACTAACTTAATATAGCTTAAAACAACTTAATCAAAACCACTTAACACCAACTTAATCAACTTATTTCAAAGTTCATCTCAAAAACTCATTTTCTTCCAAAACAATTTAACTTCACAAACAGGGCACAACATCAACAATCCAAGTTTTCCATTCAAATAGACATGATCATAATCACTTAATTCAACCAACATAAGTCAATTTAATCCATTTCATCAACAACTTAATCAATTTCACCAACTTAAACAATTTTCATACAAACAACAACAACAACTTAAACATAACCCAAACTTCATAACCTTATGAATTCATAATCCAATTACATCATCATGTTACTAATCAACTCAATTCAGCATAATCAACACAAATTATCATGTTTCTCATCAAATTCATCAAATTTCACAAAGTTACTTAAACCACATAATCAAACATGAGTTTTCATGATATAACAACATCAATTCAGCAACTTTAACACATGTTCATTTCATCAATTAAAAGGAACACGAAAATCAACACAATTAATCATAAGTTCATAATTTAATCATAAGCTAAAAACATCCCAAACAACCCACTTGCTTCTTAATACCCAAATGATGAAAATAATCTTCCCCCTTACCTCAATTCTTCACTTCTCTTGCTACTTCTAGATGAATTCCTCTCTTCCCCTTGAGCTCTTCAAGTTTCCTCCTCTCCAAGCTTCTCCTCTCTCTATTCTCTCTCTTTCAACTCAAAACTTTTGTATTATAATGTTAACCTAATTCACCACCACTCACTACTAGTGTATTTATCATAAAGACTAGGGTCACTCCCACTATTGGGCTTAGTCACAATTAACTCACAATTATTTCTCTACACTTTTATTTCACTTAAACCCCCTATTACTTATACACCACTATTCTCAAAAATTCAAATTTCAAACTCCTAACATATTCAATTTCAAACAATTAATAATAAACGATGACAAACAATTCTAATGCTAAAAATCTGGTTGTTACACGCAACCCATCGAACCTGTATACTGGCGCGAAACCAGGTTACAAAATTTTTTGAAAAGTGAACATTTACGAAGAACAATTAATGGATCGACTGTCAACACGGTATCAAATTCAAGTGCCAATAGCTCCATGAACAAATCAGCAAGCATAAAAGCTCTTTCGAGCTTGAAGAACCAGAGTTTAGGCAAACAAGGCACCTTGAAACCTGCAGATCTCAACATATTTGGAAACAACAGAGAATCAAAGAAGTCAGGCCACAATGTCATATTAAAAAATAATATTTTTTATTGTTGTATATTATTAATTATTATATCTTTTAGAAATATAACTATAAAAAACACTGAAAAATAATAAATGAGTTACTAAATAATATACTTGTAAAATTCATACACGTGACTCATAACGATATCTTTATCAATGATGAAATCTTTATTAATTTTAATATTTTTAGATATTTTTAGTTTAGCACTTCATAATGTTTAATAACAACTATTTCAATGAATTTATCATGGGCAAATTACCCTTTAAAAAAATCATGGGTAAGTTACATTAACATCTCTTAAGGTCTTCTCAAATAACACAAACACTCGCTCTATTTTTTAACTAAACACTAATCTCCCTTATTTTTTTTTATCAAATTGACAAACACTTCCCTTATAATATAACACGGTTTAAACTTTGTTAATTCCATTTTTTTTAGCAATTAACTTCTTCATACGAGTATGAAAATACTTAATTTTTGGCCATTTTGTCTTTCCATTTTTCAATAGGTGATTTTTCCCAACTTATTGTTCCTCAGTCAAGGTGATTTAATTTTTAAACTCTAATGTAATAAAACAGATACATCGAAGATTATTTTCTTTTCATTGATCAACCACAATTTCCATCCACCAAAATTCTTCTCATTTCTATATTCTCTTTTGATCTCTTCTGTAATTGCTGATATTTGATTCTATTTGGTGGTAAAAACAAATGTTGTTATATATTGTTTCTCCAATGCAAGAAAAAAAAACCTTTTTTAACTTAATTGTGAAAAGAGAAAACAGAAACAAACAAACCAAAATGACTAAAATTAAATTGTATATTTACAAAGTTATTGAAATGGATAAAATTAGGGGAGATTGATGTGTTTGAAAAATTAGAAGGGGTGCTTGTGTTATTTAAGAAAATTTTAAGGGAAGTCAATGTAATTTGTCTTTTTATCATTAATGTCGACTTTATCATTACTTTTTTTTTCTTATTTTCTCAATTCATATAGCATTGCAATGCGTTTTGATGCATAACCTTCCGCTACAAATTAGCCCGTGCGGAGCACGGGCATGTGCTTAGCACGGGTTTGTTGCTAGTTATCTGTAAAAATAAAAGGGAGCTATTTTATCCACCCCCTCAAAACCACTTGAGAAAAACGTAGACATCAATAATTAGTTATTGCTTCCCTAAAAAAATTATACATATTGCTTGTGTGTAAATTTAAAAATTTGAAATTTCTAGTTTTGGTCAACATCCAAGAGCAATCTGCAAAGTATTTTTTTCACGTCTTTGCAAATTATTATTTTTTTTTTATGAAAATCTTTGCAAAATATTTGAAAGTCTTGGTATATTACATTCAGTTTTTTTGTTTATTGTATACATCAAATATTACATTCAGTTTGAATAAGCGTATGTGAAACTAAATATGAAAATGGATGCATAAGTCTAATTCCATTGACAATGCAGATATTATTAGGCATATTATTAGGCCAAACATTTTTACCCAAGTTTGAATTTGAGACATCACAATTGTGTGTGTAAGTTTGAAGGGATCATTGTTATTTCGTCTACATAGAAAAAAAAAAGAAATTATGGAAAACATTGCATTATTTGATATTATTTTATTTGGCTTTAATTGAGAATATTATAAGAAATCATTAATTGAGAAAAATAGAATGTCAATTAAGTTTAATGGTAACAAAAAAATAACATTTAAACTCTTAATTTTGATTATTAATAAGTTGATAATAAAATTAAATAAATTTAAAGATGAATGTTAACATTTGGGAGAATATACGAGAAATTGAATATTTTAGGAGTTGCCCCATAGAATTAATATAAAAAAAACCTTACCTTTTTTTAGGAGAAAAAAAAAACAAAAACCTTTCTTAATAACTTTTCTTTTACTAAAGCAAGGTTTAAAAGCCTACTTAATAAATCATAGGCAAGCATCAACATAGAGTAGACTAGTTAGCAGTAGCACGCCTCTAAAATAAGGACAAGCAAAGAAAAACATAGAATAGGCAAGAAAACATGCTGCTAATGTAGATCTTCAAAAAAGGTTTAAAGGTGGATTCTTACTTTTTTTAATAATTTTTATTAAAATATTAAAAAAATTCTCTCTTATTTTATTATTATAGAATTCAAAGTTTTACTAAAATTAATAAGAATCCGTCTTTAGACCTATTTTAGAAGGTCCGGTTACACAATCCCATGAAATCCATTATAGTTCTTCCACGATTTTGTTAGAGCCGTTATTGTTTATAAAATAATGTACTGGTAATTTTGAGATATTTGTCGAAATTTTCTCATAAATTGGTGTTTTTCTTAAAAGACAAAAATACATATGTTTTATGTGTTAGAGTCTGTTTGGCAAGACACAAAAACAAGCTTATGTCTTATAACTTATAAGCTTGTCTGGCAAAAAAAGACTTGTTTGGTAACAGTCTTTTAGTCAGGAGCTTATAGCTTATTTCAGGAGCTTATAGCTTATTTTTCAGACGCTATTTCAAGTAGCGTTTGAGTTTATAACTTATAGCTTATTGTTTTTTCTTCCTCTTTTACCCTTACTATTTTATTTAAATACCAGTTTTAGCCCTTATGTTTTATTATAATTTAAAATAAAAAATAAATGTATTAAATATAGGGAATACCAACGATCATACAAAGAGAGATGAAAATGGGTTCTACTGCTTCTTCATTCTCTTTGTATCGTCATTCTCCTTCTCCACCATTCCTCCATTGTTTCTTCTCCTTTCTTCATCCAGCTTTGCGATTTTTCCCCTATTGTTGTTGTTGTTGTTATTGTTGTTGTTGTTGTTGTTATTATTATTATTATTATTATTATTATTATTATTATTATTACTACTGTATGTTGTTCTTGTCTTCATAAAAAATTGAATGATATAAAAATGTCATTTTATGTCATTTTACATCTATCAGCTAGTTGAACCGTTAATTTTACCAAACACTTCAATTAGCTTATCAGCCATAAGTCATCAGTCATCAGCTATCAGCCATCAGTCATCAGTCATAAGTTATAAGCTATCAGCTGCTTATCAGCTATCCGCTATTTTTGTCAAACAGACCCTTAATGTCTGGTTTAGAGAAGCGATCCTAATAATAAGCTAAGGAGCTGGTTGGTAGGTAAATAAAATGTGATAAACAACTGTTCTAACGAAATTGAACTCGAGTTCTCTCGAATGATCCGTTACATAGAGGGAACTCAATTAACTCCTAAGAGTCAATCATTTGGTTCTAAAATACATCGCCATGAATCATTCTAATCAATATTTGTCTATTTGCTATAGGATGAAATGAAACAATATTTCTCTGTTCCCCGCTTTACATGCATGCATATATGTGCATCAATTATTGTTAGGAAACATGATATCCATGCAAGGAATAAGAGAAAAGTTATGAAACTATTGTATTGATAGTAAAGAGTGATATTACAAATGAGAAAGTTACCCACTAATGGGGTGATTACAAGTTATTTATACTACCATCTACTAGGACTAGTATGCCACTAATCTATATCTCTAATAGTCCCCCCGCAAGTTGGAAGGTGTTCACAACACTTCCAACTTGGGATGAACAATACAAAAGTATATCAAACAAATGCAAATACAAGGATAAATGCCGGAAATACATCGGTCAAAAGCATAGTCAACAACCAAATGCTTATCCAACAAGAAGAAGCAAGCAACAAATCAACGCTTAACCACCATCTGGTAGAAACAATCATCAACAAAGCCTATAAAGGCACAACACTTAACCACCAAGTAGAAACTATATGTCAAGTTTAACCACTTGACAGAAGCATAAAAACGACGTTTAACCATCCTTGGACAGAAGCACAACAACGCTTAACCATTCATGACAGAATCTTATCAACATGGCTTAACCATCATGAACAGAAGCACAACACAAGAATCAAATAGTGAACCCAAAAGAATCCAACAAATCAACAAAAAACAATGAGCCAATGGAGAGGCATAGCCATGTGATGTATCTTCAAACCATTGAAAACATATCCATGTTGATTCATTCTAACCATAGGCCAAAAACAATGCTTCCAACAATGAATCTTTAAAAGCCAACAAAAGAGTTTGTAATTGTCACTATGGGAGACAAACCAGAAGCAAACTCCAACAACGATCTAGGAAAGTTAGGCAATGCAGCATAATTCGGTGTTCGAAAAAGGAAGGGAGCTCCACCATGCTAAAACTCAACAAAGAAATCAACATGTTGAAAACCAATGGCTTCAACAAAACAACAAACAAGTTTGTGCACATAAGGCATAAAACCAAACAATCAAATAACTTCCAACAATATGCTCAAAGCAGAAGCAACAAAACCAGATGCAATCGTAAGTGGACAGAGACAGAAGTACCACTTCACAACAGCTACAATTCACTGTACCACCAGAATCATCACTAAGAGAACAAAAACAACTTATGGTTCTTGTAAGGCAATGTCATAAGAACCATATCTTGACCTTGTAGCTAACCAATGATTCAAAGACCAACCATAAGCAAAGACATACATCAAAGGCTTCTATAACGATCAAGGATCAAATAGCAGGAGGCAATGAATCAGAAGCATCCAGCAAAGGATCCAACCAAAGCCAACCAAAATTGCACAAGAATTGCAAGTAACAATCAACCATATTATTGTTTCAAAATAGAACTTGTAGGGAGAGAACCTTCAACATTCTATAGTACATGTAGCAAGGCTTCAATAAGCGAATCAACAACATCACACCAAACAGTTCAGCTCACATACAATTTGCAACAATCTCCCAATCCAGGAATTGATAAGCAGCTTGAATGTATATCGTAAAATCAAGAACAAAAGCCACATAACCAAATTGATACACCAATGCACCAAAGATCAATCAAGTAGAGAAAAAGAAATAGAAGGCTCGCCTCGTGTATCATGTGTGATTACAACAACAATGAATTATGTTGGAACAAAATAAGTTTAGGCAATGCCTCTTAAGTTTTGATGATAACAAGGTATTACAAGATCAATTGGATATGCTAATATTTGTTCAAGAGTGCAGGACCATAGATAAAAATTTACAAGGATTTGATCATATATGGGTTCTGAAAGAACAAGTGAAGAGCAAAAGATTTTATTTGAGAAGCTAAGCTTGAAGTTAAAATCTGAAGAAGTCAGACTCTAAAGATGCTCCAGACTCTGAAGATGAAGGCTACAGACTCAGACTCTGAAGACTCCAGACTCAGAATTAGAAGCCTATCTTAGAAGCTGAAGAACTTGATATTGAAGCATCTGAAACATCTGTTATGGTTGTTGAGAATGTCAGAAAGTCAATGGATGTCACTGTCAAGCAAGGACAAAAGTACAACCACGTTCTCCAACATTCTCACATGCTCCGTTCGTACTCTGCAACTTTGTCTCCTTGGAAAATGGTTCATTCCATATTCAAGAAAGGTTTCAAATTCTTTCCTTCATAGTACGTGAACCAAATCAAGCAACAAATCAACAGTGAATGATCAACCTTCTCTAACGGACTCTATGATGATTTGGCACTCACTTCAATGTCTCTTTTATCCTCTATATAAAGGCCTGAAGACTTGAAGATTAAACAAGACTCTGAAATATTCTAACAAGTGCAAAAACTCTGTCAAATTGAATATTCATCATACACTTAGAATTTCTTACAAACTTTCTTATCCTAGAAATTTCGAAGTCATAAGAGTCTGAACTGCGTTGTGTTTTGTGAACACCACTGATAGTATATCAAGTGTTCAATCCAAACATTTTTCTTTGTATCTTTGTTTGTTTAGAAGTCTCTTGCTTTGTGCTTGAGCATTAGAAGTCTCTTGATTTGTGCTTGAGCATTGGAAGTCTCTTGCTTTGTGCTTGAGCATTTGTAATCTTGGTGATTATAGTGAAAAATCTCTTGTAAGTAACAAGGGGACTAGACTACTTCCGGGTTGTGGAAGGAACCAAGATAATTGCTTTGTGTCTTTCTTTTCTCTCTCTCTCTCTCTGTAACTGTGTTTTATCCGCTACACTTAACTCTGAACACTGCTTCAGACTCTGAGCCATCAGAAGCTGAACTTCAGATTCTGACCCATCAGAAGCTGAACTTTGAACATTTTTAAAGAGAAGAAAAAGCCAACACAATTCAACCCCCCTCTTGTGTTTTTCTCACCTTCAAAGTAAGTTCATGCTTTCTACCAAAATCCATCTCATCTTCAAAGATAGTCAAAGAAAACTTATCACAAACACCTTGGGAGAATGATTGTTACGATTGAAGATGGAGGAATCTAAATATGAATCAGCACACACAAACATTAAAATGCAAATCCTGCGCTGAAGATGGAGTAGAATTCAAGAATCAAATTCACCATAAAACTCCAAATCAAACAACCTATCCTTCAAACGGAACGTAACACCATTCTGTTTCTAGTGAAGACTTTCAAACTGAACGTAACACCAAAATTCCAACCACAAAAGTGATGAAAATTTTGTGAGAGAAAGAAATCGTGATGAAAACAAAATCACAAACCCTAAGGATCAGGGAAAATGACAACATGAAACAGGAATAGAATTTGGAAAGCAAATATGATGAGTACAAATCGAAAATGAATTCGATCGATACAAATCAAGGACAGAAAACAAATCGGAATCGGAATCAAGGAGAACCAGAACTGAAACCCTAATAATTGGGGAAAATACACAAAACGAAAGCGGAATCACAGAACAAAATCAAAGCGAGAACATGAAACGCAATCAAATTGAAATCGAATTGGAATCGCGAACCCTAAGATTTTGGGAAAAAGGCAGTAACGAACGATTTCGAGCAAGAAACTCGAATTGAATGTGAAATTAAAGCAAAAACTAAGAGAAAGTAACTAAATCACAGAACCCTAACAATTAGGGAAAAAGGTGAAAACAAAGAAAACGCGATAAAAAAAGAAATCACAAACTGAAAAATGTTGATCATATGAACTTGAGATTCATATCAAAAGAGAAATCGATCGAACAAATCAAGAACAGAAACTGAATTGAAGTAATGGACAGAGAACATAAGAAAGAGAACGGAATCGCAATTAGGAGATTGCAATAGAATCAAGAAAGAAATTTTCTCTAGAAAGTAAAGGAGGAAAAAGTAACAATGTGAGAGAAAAGAAATCACTAGTACAGAAAACACTTTTTAAATCGGGTGAAAATGACTTTTTAAATCGGTTCTGGTCCGATTTATAGGTGGCCGACTTAAAAAACTGTTTTGATTTTTAAGTCGGCCACCCTTACCCGATTTAAAATCTTTTATTAAGTCGGTTCACCCGATTTAAAAACTTGTAATTAAATCGGGTTAACCCATTTAAAAAGGTTAAAAAGGGTAAAAAAACAGGTTTTTAAGTCTGGTCACTCATCCCATTTAATAAACATAATTTAGATCGGTTCAACCAATTTAAAATCTTTTATTTAAGTCTGTTCACCCGATTTAAAAGCTTCTAATTAAATCGGGTTAACCCATTTAAAAAGGTTAAAAAGGGTAAAAAAATCAAGTTTTTAAGTCTGGTCACCCGATTTAAAAGCTTCTAAAGCAACATAGCATTAAACAAATCCAATACATAAGACACTCAAGAATTTTAAGGATGAAATTCCAAAAAATCCAGTGAATAAAATGTGACAAGACAATCTAAATGACTAAAGCAACATAGTATTGAACAAGTCCAATGTATAAGACACTCAATAACTAAAATCAAAATTGCACATTATCTTTGTTATCATCACATATCTCAAAACACAAAACTCAACCTAGAAGCAGTTTACAGATCAAGGTGCAACAACAATACGTCCAGCAACTTGGTCCAAATCCCTCCTGCCACTGGAAGTGATCTTCCTGCCACTGTGATACAGAAAAACCAATGTTAAAAACATGATACAAAGGGCTGATGCAGAATAGCATAAACTATTTCTAAGCAAATGCTAATCACAATAAATAAAACGCATAATGCAGAATAGTATGAACAACTGCTAAACAAATGTTGCGGCTTAGACTAATCTATTGTGACTATTCTCTTAATTGTAAACTATAGCAGACTAACAAGGATAATGAGTCTCTTACCCCTTGGTGTCCATCTCAATAAGGTTGGGATAATGAGTCTCTTACCCCACATTCTGCCTCTACAGTCTACACACATCAGCTTGTATTCAGTGGTGTTTATTAGACTTTAAATATTGATGACAGGCTGCGCATGCTGGACAAAATATGTATGTCCACTGCAGAAGATACATTCCAAGCTTCAGTTTTCCATCAAAAGTAAGCACAAGTCCACTATCATCATCAACAGATGGTCCTAGCTTACTGTGAAGAATATCATTAAACCCATTCTGATCCCATATCTTGTCATCAGCTAGAAGCATTTCTTTCCATTGCTTAGCCAAAATCTTGGCAGACTCTGTAGGTCTCCAATGGAAAATTCCGATGTTGTAGGCACCAGTAACTATTCATGGGGATAGACAATTTCATCAATATACAGTTTAAAGAAACAACTAAATAAATAAAACAATATTCACAATAAAATGAGAGATGGAAAGAAGTAACAGGTAAGAGCAATGAATTGGTTACTGAGATTTGAAAATAATATAACCAAGCAGAGAAAATTTTCTTCAGATTAAGAGCAAAAGGTTGCATGCTGAAAATTGATTTGCTTATGAATGGTTTTTTTTATCTAACTCTCCTATGGAAGCAAAAGCCCTTTGGGCTTCATGTGCAAACAAGGCACAGGCCTGCCCTACTCAATGATAAAATCTAACATCCATTTGGAAGAATGGGGGCAGCAAGGATATAGGTCTACACCACATGGGGTCATAGAAGCTATAGTACCTTGTGATGAATCAACTATTCCAAAATCTCAAGTTGTTGAGTGAAAGTACATGAGTGGTTCTATAATTGCAGTTTCTAATCTAAAGCAAGCAAAAAGGGTAAGAAAAAGTCTAAATTGATTCCTTGGAACTATTATTTGACAAAAAAGACGACTTTCATCCCATGAAGCAGAATTTGCGTGTCCATGGATGCATTTGACTCATATTGAAAAGTTTTATTCTATATAACTCATCATATTTATGGTACACGCAGAAAATAAAGATGCCACAAGAATTGATATAAGCACAGTAAAAAAAATGATATCAGTAAGTTCTCATTACAGCAAATAGAAAGGTAAAGACAAGAATAGAAGGTTGTAAGGCAGAGGCATAAGTTGGATTTGTATAACCTAAAACATAAAGAAACACCAGCTGGCTGCCAAATATCGGAGGAAAAAAATATAATGCTTGATTAGTGCTTACCTTTCATACTCATAACCAATATCCGACAATTTATCCTTACTAACTACAGAGCAAAACAAAGAGCTAAAATACACACATCAAAATAACAAACATACTTCTAGACGTTAAGCCTGAGTAAGATTTCCTTGCAGCTCAACAGCTTTCAATCCAGCTAATCCAAATATAATCCTCAATCTATGTGCAGCTTACTTCGTTCCACTGCATATTAAAATGAGAAATTATTAAGTAGTTAGAGGCGTCATAATAAGTCTCAAGAGAAGGGTTTACCTTAAAAAGGTGCAGTAAGAGAGCTGAAGTGTGGACGACGGTGACAGCCGACCGCGAAACCAAATGCACTAACTGAAATAACGCAAGCAAATCTCAAATCAAGGAATCACACAGGATTAAAAGATCAAGAAATTAACAAAAAACACTTAAATCAACAGAAAAGCATAAAATTTTAAAAATAAAATTCTGAAATAAACAAAAAAAATTATAACCGAAAAGGATTAAGTGCTAAACTGGGAGTGAAATTATAACCTGGAAAAAGGAAGAGGTGGAGAAAGCAACAGTGAGGAACCGAACAAGGATGGTGAGAATCTACGTGGTGAAGTATAATGAAACAAAGAAGCTATCTTTGTCGTGGTGAATGAAAACCAATCAACAGAAAAAAGAAACACTACAGTAATGTTATTTGCAGTTTGGCACATTAAAAAGATAAAACATAAGAATCTAACAAACAAATTATAGCTTCTAATAAGAATCTAAAAAAAATATCGACTATATACAGAGGCATCATGTCTTATAATAAAATTGAATTCTTATACGGACACCCAGATCAATAATGGAATAAACTTGATAATTTTACCTTGTAAAGCTCTTCGTCAAATTGGGCTAGTTGAGCACACTTGGGCATTATATCTTTCTTGATGAAGAATGGAGTATTTAATGCAGTATATCCCCTTTTCGCTAAAAAATCAAGCCCAAACATAATTAGAGCTTGGTTAAGAAAAACACCATCTCCTTTGAGATAGAAACCTCCACCTCTAACAACATCAGCTCCTATCATGCATCAAACAACATGACAAAATATTAGAAAGTCTTAGCTACTGCAGTTGAAACACAACAGTGTTCTGTAGAAACTATTGAAAGCCTTAGCTACTGCAGTTGAAACACAACAGTGTTCCATAGGTGACTAACATAAAAAGCTTCAGCTGGGAAAAACAAATACAGTGAAAATGATGATGCACAACTAACTAAAAGAAATTATACTCATTTACATTATATTTTAAGGCATCAAGCAACATGTTAAATTAAATCAAAATACTTGACAGTGTCCAGATTCGGGATAGTGGCAGAAAGATATCGTACAAATCATTAATTAGTGCAACAACTAACCTAAAACACACATGAGACAGTTAAGGAAGCAGACAACTAAAACACACATGAGATATCGTACAAAAACAAGAGGATTGCAACATCCTGACCCATAATCACATTCCAAACCTCACAAAATGTTGAAATAAGTAAATAAATAATGTGACTTGAATATATGAATAAATTCAAACCTTTCTTCAAATCAGCTAACTCAAGCAAGTCAACTAGATCCACATGATTCTTGAGATTAGGTTCAGCTCTTTTCTCACCCCATGTTCGGACGACAAGATTGTTTGCCTAAAACATAAATTATCCAATGAATTTCAATACAAACACTACATTATCAAAGAAAAAATCAATAGAATTGTATATAAAACAAACCTCATCATTGCTGATGGGAACAGAATCGTGAACAAGGTTTCCATTGGTTTCCAATTTAGAATTCAAGAGGTTTAAGGTTTCCTGAGCCTCAATCTTTCTCAGCAATCTTTTTCTTAATCTCTTCAGATTTAGAAATAAACTCGGTTGCATCTTCACCACCCTAACACACACACAAACAAAATCAAAAATAATCAACAATGCATAAATCGAAAAGAAAAAGAAAATAAAATAAAAATAGTGATATGCTTACTCGCTTGAGTTTGGAAACTTCCTTATTGATTTTGTTGAATTCTTTGCGCAGATTCTCAAACTCGAATTGACCTAAAATAAACAACAAAACATGATTAGATTAATGACATTGAAATTTGTAAACTGAAGATGAAGAGAGGAGAGAAAGATGATTGGAAAAAGGAAAAGGGTTTCAGATTGGGTTAGGTGATGGTGAGAGCAAAGATTCAATTGAGGTGGAAGAGGGGATTGAGTAAACCGATTGAGGTGGGAGAGGGTTTGAGGGGAACAGTGAGTAAGATTGGGTTTCAAATTGGGTTAGTACGAGGACATAGCAGGGTAAAATGGAAGGGACTCGAAAATAATATGGAGACGTTGCTTGAATTTAGTTAAAAACATAGAAGCAGGGTATACTGGAAGTGACTCGAAAAATAATGAAGGAAACATACCACAAGAATAAAATAATCCAGTGAGACGAAAAAGGTTGAGGCCAAGTTCTACGAGCTCCAAAGTCACAAAAGTGGGTGGTTGGAGTAAGAAAGAAGAACAAACTTGTGTTAGAAGTTGTCAAGTTGAGATAAAAAAAAACCAATTTTAGAGAATCTTTTGTGACGGAAACAAAATCAACTCAACTTTTTGAAACACAAACGCTCAATGGAAGAAAAAAAGACACAAGAAACTGTGTGAGTAGGAAAGCAGAGTTGCAGCAGCAAAAAGTATATTCTAGATGTATTGTTGGTATCAATACCATATCCATCAACCCTTAGAGCTATTCCATTTGTGGTAACCTATATTAAAGAAAAATACAATTTACTTTAACTATTGGCACTAATGCCCAAAAAGAATATTGTAGCTTTCAAATATAATAATGAGTAATTCTATGATAGAATGAATGTTGATACCATGCTGAAGTAGGAAAGCATCAATAAATGTTTATAGAATAAAAAAAATAGTTTTCTTGTATGTAAATTGATAAATAGTATAGTTTCAATCTATATTCAGCAAAGTGATTTCTTCGAATATAGATAAACTTCAAATGAAAGGGGTTCCTAACAACCTAATGTATCAAAAAGGATAATAAAAAATAAATTAAACTTCGAAACCATGGCCAAATCCAATTAACAACAAAGTCAAAATACGCAAACTATCACAATTCATGATTGTGATATGAGAAGAGCATCAATTGTATCAATCTAAGATAAAATCATTAGAAGAAATGTCCTGGGCACCATAGTGGATCATTCAGATAATGTCTACAATTAATTAAGAATCACTAGCTTTAAGCAGTGTAATGAAATTAATCAACAAAACCAACAAGGTCTGCAGCAATAAGAAAAGAAATTAAAACAAGAAATGGATAAAAGGAAACCCAATTCGGTGCACAATCTCTCCCTCACATTAGAAACCCAAATTCAAAACCATATACTAATAGAAGGAAAAGGTAAACTCACCACGTCCGAGTGACCGACGAAAGGATCAGAGAAGGGACTGGTATGCAGACACGCACAGGGAGGGGGAGCCTTCTTCCTTTCCACCATGGAAGTTCCATTCTTCGCACAATCGCGGCGTGAAATGAAGTGAGGGAATCGATGTGTTCATAAAATTAAACCTTTCATAGATGGTGAAAGCAAAGCTTCAATTGAACAAAGCTTCTTGTGAGAGGGTTAGTACGTGATGGTGAGAGCAAAGCTGAGAGGGTTAGTGATTGGGTTTCAGATTAGGGGAAAGTGATGAGAATGAAGAATAAAATTGTGTTATTTTAATTTTAATATGAAAATGACTTTTTAAATGGGGTTACCCGATTTAATATGTATTAGTCTCAAAATCCTTTCCTCCGTATGACTTTTTAAGTCAGGTGGATCACAACCCACTTAAAATCCTTGAGCTAATAAGTGTATTTTGTGCTAGTGAATAGAGGAAGAAATAAACGATGAAAAAAATTGAATTTTCTCGAGAAAATGCAGGAGAAAATTCCTTCAAGGTGGATACCAGATTAGCTTTGATACCATGTTAGGATACATGATATCCATGGAAGAAATAAGAGAAAGTTACGAAACTATTATATTGATAGTTAAGAGTGATATTACAAATGAGAAAGTTACCCACTAATAGGGTGATTACAAGTTATTTATACTATCATCTACTAGGACTAGTATGTCAATAATCTGTATCTACTAGGACCAGTATGTCAATAATCTATATCTCTAATAATTATAGTAAGATTATGATTCCTGTATGATCTTTAACAATCTCGACAAAGATGAATAAAGCATGCGCCTTTCTCTCTTTCAATGTACATAATTCGAAATCCACTTTGTTTGCAATATTTTACAATAGCTCTTTTGGCTTTTCCTAGCATAAGTTCCATTCAGAACCTAATGGCTACTTTTTTGTTGACAAAATCAGAACCTAATGGCTTTCCGTGTTATAAAAGTGAAAGCACAATATTAATGAAATTTGGTTACTAAGCAGATTGATGCTTTGGTTACTATTATTTTGTAGAGAAAATCTTGCATCTTCCTCTTCATGGTTAGGCAATGCCAATCATAGAAAGACAACAACACACAAACTATTTACCTAAAACAAAAAGATAAATACATCTGAGTCAATTTTAAATTTCCCATTATCCCCTTAGAACATATAATATGGGAAGGTAATGTTTAGTAGCACGAGACAGGAGACAACACACTAGTAATGATTAACTTAATAGATGTTATTTGAACAATCATTTGTATGACAACTTATGATACAATCAGGGGCAAATCTGGGATTGAATTATTAGTGGAGCTAATTTTTTTTTTTGAAGGAAGTAAGACTAAAAATTCTGGCAAAATAAATTAGAAAAATAAAAACATATGTATTAATCATAACAAATCGTCAATCATTTATAGATAATGCACAACATAAGTAGCAAAATCTTAATATATATATTGGAGTTCACCTCACAAGTTCGATTCCCACTGTTGTTGTGTTTACAAGTAAATTTATGTATGTTGTTTATATTACTCTTTGAAAAAATAATGTAAAAAAACACAAAAGTTAAGGGTTGAACAAGAGACCACTAGGCGCAAACACAAACGTCACACCACTAGACCAAAGCATTACGTCATGTTAAGTTTGTAAATAGAACATATATATATATATATATTATATAATTAAGCTCTGTATAAAAAAAACATATAAATTAGCTCTATATAATTAAGTTTGGAAATAGAACATATACATTATGTCATGTTATGATGTATATACTATAAATTAGCACAAGTTGTTAGAGATCATTTAATTAGTTGACATTTAATAGCTAACTGACATTAGTTAGTTAGTTAGTTAGAGATTAACTTGACCATAAAGTTTGCTTGCTAGTCAAGTAACCATAGTTAGTTAGCAAAATCATCTTTATATACATGGTTATTTCATTGTACCTATTGTATCTCCACAATCTTCTATTTAATACAATTTACATAGTATTTCATTCATACTCTCTCATTCTTCTTTTAAGTTGCAATTCACCACACATCAGTGTTTTAGCTTTGGGTAAAGATTAATTGTGACAGCGCAATGGATCAACCTTTGGGTAAAGATTCTTGTTGAAGCGTTCCCCAACATTGCCAATGCATGATGTGATTATTGCGACATTTTCTTGCAGTTTTGGTACTATAACTTGTGCTTAATTATAAAAATTTACCATGTCTTTTGATAATCCAACAATGTGGATTTCAACAAGTCATTGTAGATATCTCTCAACCACTAGAATGATTTAAGTTGATATGAGTGTTTCAAATGTTTCTCATAATCTATTGTCTCAAATTAAGGCGTTATATCCTCTATCATATGATATTGGTTGACAATATATTTATTATGAAACTAATCAAGTGGTTGATAACATTATCGTCTTAACCAATCTATTACTTTAAAATATTTAATTTAGTGTTGGAATTCTTGTCTCTGCCTATCTTGGGGAATTCAGCAAGTATTTATTTTTATAGAGGTTTATCGTTTGCTTTGAGCTTTTGGTTCATTTTGTTCACAACAATGCTTCAAATTATTCTAATTGTCTCATACATTACCATGCATTTTTACTAGAATAATCTAAAAATATGCCTCAATTTCAACGGTTTCAGACAACACTAATAAACAATTAGGTGAAATAGAGGCAACATAAGAGAAGAAGTGAATTTGGAGAAAGATAAAAACAACCATCATATTGTGGGGTGTCTAATATAGATCCGGTCCAAATGTGGATCTTACTATTTTTAGAGTATGTTTGGATGAAGTAATTAAATTTTTTAGAGAATTTAAAATTCTATGCAATTTAAATGATTCTATTTTAACTTTCTTTATATATATAAGTATTTTTTGTTGAATTGAGCAATTAAAAATTTCATTGTTAACATTTTGGGCTACATTTGTAATTTTTAAAAGTTTAGTGCCAAATGTGAAAATTGAATAAAGGACCAATTTATAAATTTTGAAAAATTGAAAGGACCAATTTAAAATTTTAAGCATTTCATGGGCCAATTTACAATTTTTAATCAATCATATTTATTTATTTCTCTATGTTTGGATGTCATTCAGGTGTTTATTTGTCCACCAAACATAAAATTTTAAATAAAAGTTATTGTTTCTAAAACTAATGTTTTACCTCTATATTTATAGAAAAAAGATTGGAGGACACCTTCTCCATCGAATCTACATCTCTTCTCTCGATTTCTCCACTCTATCATTGTTTTGTGCCTTGATATATTCAAGATGCATATGAAATAAATGAGATGTTTAAATATCATCATCCCTATTCTTATGCTTAGTAAAAAAAATTGAAACCTCCGTTACCATGCAAGAATTTCTTCTTGGGTGACATTAGAAATTTTTGTTTGCTTGTTTGAACTAGACCAAGAGAGAGAATAACCCACCACATTCTTGGAACAAAAACCGACCCGAAATTCTCTCTACCGTTTGCCTTTTTCCTCTTTGTTTTTAGCGTCACTATTACCAAAAAGTAAAATTGTTCTTTAATATTTTGGTGCTACAATTATTATGATAAAGTTTTACCAATCTATATAAATCCTTTCATCTCCTTGTCCCTTTCACTCTCTCTAGTCTCTACTCCTTTCTCACACGCCGCCACTAGCAACTTTCTAGCTTCTTTTTTCACTTCATTTTTCTACCTTGCCATTGAGGATAACACCACACAACACTTCATCAAACATTCCCTAAAAAAAAAACACTTCATCAAACATGGGTACAAAGGTATGTTTACTTGTCAAAAATAATAAAAGGTATGTTTAGAAACCAAGAATCACATCACATCACATCACATAATAGTAATGTTCCTTAGTATTTTTTATTTTTTTGGTACAAATGTTCCTTAGTATATTATTGGGTTAAAAGTATTTCATTTTCACTTTATTTTTGTAATTTTTTTATTTCAACTTTATAATTTAAAGATTCTTAATTTTTAAACTTTCATTGACATGTGTTTTCTTCCTTATTATTTGGGCTAATTCTAATCTACACTCTATCACATCATATATTTTACGCCTCAAAGGTTTAAACACAAATTATATTTTAAGTTTGGAATCCCAATATTTTTTAGGAAGACCAAATCAAAACTCCTTCAAGGAGCAAAAATGTATTTAACTATTTATTACTTCATCTGTTTCTCTATATGTGTCGTTTTTGTTAAACTCACTCCAACCAAGACAAATATTAAGCAATCTTTTGTTTCCTTATTTACCCTTATTTAATCCATAATAACAACACATGTACTTATTGACTTGCATAGTTTTTTAATATATGCAGCCCATGTTATTCACTTTGAAAGCCTAAACGCCAGATGAAATGGAACAATAATATTAAGCCATTTTTTTTTCAAAAACAAACTTTGTTTTGTTAATAACGAGCCAATCTTAAGCCAATTGTTCTCTAGAAAGCATTTGTGGCCTTTGTAAAACGGAATGGCACTGGAATTTATGAATTAATTTAGCCTACAATTAATGCGTAGGTAGTGGTAATTGAGAGGTTAGGGGTATATTTGACTAATTGTAACTTTAAAGTTTTAAAATGACAATTAAATAAGAACAATTTTTTGTTGTAAATGTGACCGTTAAAAAGGAACGGAGGGAGTACTTTATTAGAAAATTATTTATTTTATTATTATCATTATTGTTATCCTCCATACACCTTTTGTTATTTTTTGTTGCACCTTTTCAATGTTGTTGGTTGCTCTACTTAAATGTGTCTTTCCCCCATATAACATTTTCTTTCTTCTCAGAAAATTCTTTGTCTTGCCCTTTTATGGTTTTTAGAGAACTAGAAGAAGAAAAGGTTTATTTGTGCTTACCCCTTTTTCTCTTCACTAACTATTATAGGTAGATTATGTATGATTGATTATATTGAAACAAACAAAGTAGACCCTCTTTTCATGTTCTGTTTATCTTTTTCTTATTCTTTCTCTCACTGTTTGATTCACTACTCTTTTGCAGCAGAAGAACACATATTTATCAACAAACATGGGAGAAGATGATAAAGACCATGATTTCTTTTCACACAAATTCCCAACAACTTCTCAGGTAATTTTTTTATAAAGAAACTTACATTATTCACATTTTATAGTACATGTTTGGTATCAGAGTAGGTTAGTAGGTTTGCAAAATCACAATGAGTTACCATATGACTCGACGTGATTATGACAAATCCACTGTGATATAAAACATGCAAATAATCTCTTTTTCTTGTGTTGTACTAAATTGTTTGATGCAAACTAACTAATTGTGATTTTTCAACTATATTGTATGTTTGATATCATAGTAAGTTTGCCAGAATCACGAACCGCTGCTGTAGCTTTTGCTAAATCACGGTGGCTTTTCTGATTCTGACAAACTACTTGATACCAAATATTGAGATATTATATTTTTTTTTATGTGTTGTACTAAATTGTTTGATGCAAACTTTTGTCACAAGGTGGTGGAAGAGTTGAAGGAACTTTGGAGCATGGCTTTACCAATAACAGCTATGAACATGTTGGTATTTGTTAGAGCTGTTGTTTCAGTCCTCTTCCTAGGTCGTCTTGGTAGCTTAGAGCTAGCTGGTGGTGCACTCTCCATAGGTTTCACAAACATAACAGGGTACTCTGTTCTCGTCGGCCTCGCCTCCGGTCTCGAACCGGTTTGTAGCCAAGCTTTTGGTAGCAAAAACTGGGAACTTCTTTCCCTTTCACTACAACGCATGGTTCTCATACTTCTGATGGCAATTGTACCCATAAGTCTCCTTTGGCTTAACCTTGAAAAAATCATGCTTTTCATGGGACAAGATGGTAAAATCACTGAAATGGCAGCAGTATATTGTTTCTATTCACTTCCTGATCTTTTGACAAATACTTTGTTACAACCTTTGAGGGTGTTTTTAAGGTCACAAAAAGTGACAAAACCTATGATGTATTGCTCCCTTGTGGCAGTTGTTTTTCATGTGCCTTTGAATTACTTGTTGGTTGTGGTGATGCAATTTGGTGTACCGGGCGTGGCGATGGCTTCCGTGTTAACGAATATGAACATGGTCGTGTTGATGGCGGGGTATGTCGGCTTGTTTAGGAAGAAGGAGATGATGTTAAGGTGGCCGGGCTGCGGTGGCGGTGGCGGTGGCGGAGGAATGATGATGGTGAGTGAAGGTTTAGGTGAGTTGATGAAATTGGCTGTACCTAGTTGTCTTATGATATGTTTGGAATGGTGGTGGTATGAGATTGTTACTGTTTTGGCTGGTTATTTGGATAATCCTACTTTGGCTGTTGCTGCTACTGGTATTTTGATTCAGACAACTAGTATGATGTATACTGTCCCTATGGCTCTTGCTGGTTGTGTCTCTGCTAGGGTATGTGTTAATTTCTTCTCTTTACTTATTTTTGATTTCATATACACAATCAATCATAATCGTCGTAAGCATAACATTCAGTTTAAATGTAACTACTTTTAAAGTTATAATATGATTGATTAATGTAATTTAGCAACATTTTACCATTATAATGCATCAAAATTAAACTAATTTTAAGTACAAAGAGCATACTAGTCAATAAAAAAAGTTTATCAACAATCATTTAAAATCCCTTCTTTCAATAGTCTTTGAATGTGTCGAGCGTCAACGTTATAGTCCCTAAGTTAACAAGAATTACAAAAATATCTTAAAATGTGTCTCGTTGGATAGTTTGCGCCTTAAATATATTTCTTTGTTAGTTTGATTGTGTTTTCTATTAGTCATTTTGTATGTGTCATCTATTAGTTATAGTTTGATCGATTTGCGTCCTCTATTAGTAGTTTGATAACACATTTGGAAACAAATCAAATGTTTTCTATATGTATACCTTTTTTTTACATTAGAAACCACTATGTCAATTTTATCATGGGACTACACATGTACCTTTTTGTTTTGAGGGACTATATTGGATGTTGCGTATTTTTTGGACGAATAAAATTGGTATTCACCCTTATTTTATTTTAACCTTTTTCTTTATAAGCCAAAAAGCTTTGTTAGCAATAACGATTTTTGTATTTTATATGTTGGGTTTGAGATGAGAGTCTCAGTTTTTAAATATTTTCCACTTAGGTTGGTATTGGGTGGGGTGGCATGAAGAAATTATAAAATATATACTAAAAATAGTGAGAGAAATGGAGTGGCATGGCTGGTTTGATTTTAATACTCTATGTGACAAGATGTTTTAACTTGTAAGCTGAAATTAACTATGTATTTTTTATTTTAAATCTGGCTTCTCAAGAAAAAGCTTTAATAACACAATTTTTAACACACACTTATTTATCGATTAAAATTCAAGTGAATCTCAGATGAATTTTATACAATACAAAAGTGTCCCTAGTGGGATTGAGTAAATTGAATATAAAAAAAATTATTTTTTGATATATTTATATAATAAAGCAAGTTGGTAGAAGTTTGAGATTAAAATTGTTTTCTTCAAAAAGTCAAATATCTTCGTACAAGATAAAATCACATTTGACCATTGAAAATGTGTGTTTTATGCACACGGACATACGTGGTCCCTAATATACTATGATGTAGCTTACAATTTTCTTTTTTATTTTAAATTTTATTCTCTGTATCTAGTCTAAGAAATATGGAAGTAAATGCTAACTTCATTCATGATTATCTTCATATAGTTTTCTCAAGTGTGTCAAATGTTACTCTTAAACTATTTCATTAAAAATTTATCCCACTTTTTTTTTACTATTTAAGGCTCTTCAATTTACTTGTCCTCTAGTGTTGTTTCCAATAATCAACGATCTCAATTTTTAAATTGTTTTATTCTATAATAAATAATTAGAAACACAAATTCAAGAAACCTTAAATTAGAACTGCACTTAAAAAAAAAAAAAAGCACTTGAAGCAGTACTTGTAGTTACATTCTTACCTCCAGAAAACATGCTGTCTTGTATAATCCTTGATTCCTTCCTAAGTAATTGTTGTTACATTTCTTATTGGCTTAATTCCAGTTTTGCCCCCTATCTTTTGCCAATTGTGCGATTTTGCACCTCATCCTTTTAATTGAGCGATTTTGCACCCTCTCTTTTACCCTATTTCTGATTTCATAGCCCCTCATGTGTTCGGTGCTGATGTGGACAGTGATTAGCGACGTGGCACACGATGATTGGGATAAAACGAGTACACATCAGTAAATGAAACATGAATGGTCAATTTTACTCCTTTCACACAGCACTCCTCCCTCCGATCTGCCACTGAACTCGTTCTTCTCTCACATAGCACTCCTCCCTCCGATCTTGTCCCATCTCAGCTTCCACGAGCTAGCCACGGCGACTCCTTCACTCTCTGACTCCGCGGCCACCCTCCTCATCCTCTCCACCCTCCTTATCTCAGATTCGACCTTTCTCACCACCACCACCAACCTTTCTCAGATTCGACCTTTCTCAACCTTCCTTGCTCTTTTACGAGTTCACTGCCTTAATCCCTTAGGCCTTGTCAGATTCGACCTTTCTCAGATTCGACCACCAACCTTTACGAGATTTATCAAACATCTGCAACCAAAAAGCTTAACGGATTTATCAACTTCTCCATTGTGTAGCCTAACGGGTTCGTTTTTAGTTTTGTTCTGATCTGTTCCAGATCTGCATGGAGGAGGTGATGGTGGTATGAGGAGGTGATGGTAGTGATGTAGGCTGCGTTTTTGGAGAGGGAGGAAGAAGGAAGAAGGATTAGGTTGCGTTTTTGGTGATGTAGGCTGCGTTTTTGGAGAGGGAGGAAGAAGGAAGACGGATTAGGTTGCGTTTTTGGTGATCTAGGCTGCGTTTTTGGTGATCTGTAGGGTGGATGCTGCTGTATGCTTCATGTCTGATGTTGCACTGCAGAAGGAGGAAGAAGAAAGGGGTATTTTTGTCTTTTCACATGGATCTGAAGTCAGAAAGGGGTAAAATGGATCATTCATGTTTCATTTGCTGATGTGTGCTCGTTTTATCCCAATCATTGTGTGCCACGTCGCTAATCACTATCCACATCAGCACTGAACACATGAGGGGCTATGAAATCAGAAAGGGGGTAAAAGAGAGGGTGCAAAATCGCTCAATTAAAAGGATGAGGTGCAAAATCGCACAATTGACAAAAGATAGGGGACAAAACTGGAATTAAGCCTTTCTTATTTTAGTTTTGATAACCTTATTTTAATAGTATTTTATTGTATTATTGACGTAGTGCTTAGTGTAAAAAAATAAAATATTAGTGCCCAAAGTTGTTTTTACTTTTTCTCTCTCCGGTCAGATACCAAATACACGTGTGGAGATTTTGTGCTGCAATTTTGTTTAAAGTTTATTCCCTGAATCTTTGTTTTTTTTTCTTTTTGGTATAAGAATCTTTGATCTTTTTTCTTTGCTTTCTTTTTTATATTCCTTTTGGGCAAAACGTAAATCCTTAGTTTGTCCTTGCTGGTGTATTAGTTTGTTGTATGATTGCGTCAAGTACAAGGTCCCAATGCAGTTAGGTCACACTTGTAATGTGACTCCACAAAACTAGAACTAATTCATCACTTCTAAGTGCAATTCTGCTTGGCTTGCATAGGAACTTCATCATCATAGATTTCTATTTTACCAAATAATTTAACCATCTAATCCCAAAAACACCCTACTTTTCTAGTGGGGCCCACAATGATATTTGGATTTTAGGATTGGTTTTAATTAATGTTGACACTCTCTCATACCCTAATGTTTTGTTGGTTATGGTACTAATATCAAATCATTTAATATAAGACAAGATATATGCATACTTAATTTCTTAGGGATACTAAGAATTAGTTTTTTTAAAATATTAAAAATCTATTTGAAATCTAAACTATCCGATTTCGATTCATGGTCATCGAAATGACGACCACGTAAATACGGATTTTTGGTGATTGCAAGTCATAGCTTGATTGCTATTTCAAATTGTTGAAATTTTTGTACGTGTAATTTATAATTTGAACTTTTAATAAAAGTTATAATGAGCAAAGTGTAATCATTTTCAATGCAATAAATGCAGGTAGGGAATGAGCTTGGAGCTGGTAAACCATACAAAGCAAAGCTAGCAGCCATGGTAGCCCTAGGATGTGCATTTGTGATGGGTTTTATCAATGTAACATGGACAGTTATCCTTAGATATGGATGGGCTGGGCTATTCACAAACGACGAGCCCGTCAAAGCCTTGGTTGCTTCGGTCATGCCAATTATGGGCCTATGTGAGCTTGGAAACTGTCCACAAACAACCGGCTGCGGCATCCTTCGTGGCACGGCCCGGCCCGTCATAGGGGCCAACATAAACCTAGGTTCATTCTACTTTGTTGGTACTCCAGTAGCCGTGGGCTTGGCATTTTGGTTCAAGATTGGGTTTAGTGGGCTTTGGTTTGGGCTTTTATCTGCACAAGTGGCATGTGCTTTGTCAATTTTATATGTTGTTATTATAAGAACTGATTGGGAAGCTGAGGCTTTGAAGGCAGAGAAGCTAACAAAGGTAGAGATGGTGATTTGCAATGGAAGTAAGAATAAAGACAAGAAGAAAAATGAAGAATGCAAGGGTTTATTAGAGAATGAAAATGGGAACAAAATTGACATGTGCTAATTAAAAAGACACTATAACCTAGAAGATAATGAATGATGCCTATAATGACATTGGGATTTTGTATGTCGGTATAAAAAATCAGATATTGTCGTGTAGTAAATTTGATTTGGAGATTTATGAGTGGTGCCTGCATCTATGTGATGAGGATATGTTGTTTTCTTTCATCTTTCCTTTCCTTTTCATTTTTTGAAAGAGGGTTTATGATTAACAATGTCTCACTTTCTATACCAACAATGGTTACACATATCACATTTAGCATATTCTATATTATTTAGTGTTCTTTATTCTAATGTAGTAAAATTCTATTTTGAAAATGAAAATATCAATTTTAGTTAAAAATGAGTTTAATGTTAAATTGAATCATTCAAAATCTATTTTTATCATGTACTCCACCACTAGTTTTATGCTAAATGTGATATGTCATCGTCATGGGAGAATCAAACAATACTTATTTTGAATAAATAATAAATTTAAATGTAAAATTTACGAATAAAGTCAAAAAGTTATAAATTTTAATTTCGATCAAGTGCACGTTTTGAATCAATAAATAAAATACGTGTTTGGTATTACAATATCTTTCGGCAAAATTAAGATGACTCATTACAATTATAACAAACTCAATGCAATACCAAAAATGCATTAAGATAATTTTTTATGTCTACGTAAAAGATTTTTTTTTGACCCTATGCCCAATTTTTTTTTTGATCCTATGAAAACATTTTACCCAAATGGCCCACTTTCTTTTTTTTTTTGGGTTTTTTTTGTCTTGTAGTGCCATTACCGCTGTTCCATTTGGCGGTAATGGCAGGTGGTTGCAGTCTCAACAATGCAACACAGGGGGTGCAGATATGACAGGCTTTTTTAAAAAAAAATTTTCCCCATTACCACCAAACCAAACGTCGGTAATGGACCTTTGTTTTTTTTTTTTTTCGTTTTTTCACCATACATTTTCATCCAAATTCACTCTTATTTTTTCTTACATTTTGAACTTCTTCCACATTATGTCTGATTCAGATTCAATTCCTCCTCCTCCTCCTCCGCATCCTCCTCGTATTACAATATATTTCGGAAAAATTAAGATGACTCATTACAATTATAATAAACTCAATGCAATACCAAAAATGTATTAAGATAATTTTTTATGTCTACGTAGAAACACACAAACATGTCAAAACCAGTTTTCCAATTTTAGAATCAATTTTAGCATTTCTAAAACCAATACCAAATATACACAGAATATTTTAGGGAAATGGGAAAATAGTGTAGTGAAAAAAGTAGCTTTTGCTCTGATATGTGTGACAAGTGCATGGATGGATGGAGATATAGCATTAGCTGGTATGTTAGAATCTGATATCTGACATTTGCTAATTTTTAGATATAAGGCTGAGACTGAGAAATCAAACAGAAAGCAGCTTTTTGTTAAAGCTGTTATGCAAAAGCAGGACTTAATTATAATGCCAGCCGCATTACACTCGTGAGATCAGTACCTCAGCTGTACTACTAACTCATCACAGCCTAAAAGTATATCACAAATTTATTACATAGAAAAATTGATCCAAGAAGTTGATGTACTATTGATCAAAATAGCACTTCATTTTTTAAATTGACAAATACTTCTTCAAAATTGTAAAATGTTACTCAAAATGGTTCATTTGTTAATTTCTTTTGTAAGAAGTAATGACATTAAATTTTACATGTCGATGTTTTATTTCAAGAATCTAATCTAGTCCATCTAAATTAGTACCGCGAATAATCGAACATGATACCTTGAAGAGGAACACGCTTCAAAGTTGCAAGTTAACACCATCAGGAATGTTATGATTTAAAATAGCTTATGAGGAAATAAATTTTGTACAACATAATTGATTGACGTAAATGAATATGTGGTTAGTGATCCTAAAATTAAAGAAGCTTCAATTTTGTATAAATAAGAAAACAATGATCAATAATGAGTACGAAGAAAATTGATGAAGTCACTTCTCTCCCCCTTTGACACTCTATTGTAGAGGAATGCCCAAGTCTTGGACTTAGTCTTTCCTTTTATTGTTTCGGTTTATATACTAAAGAACACCAACTCTAACTGATTTATCATCTATTAATTCTACCTTTTATTCAATAATTAATTTGCAACCATTCAATTATTACATTGTCAATTATGGGAACCCTTACCTTAGTGCTTTCATGCCGATTGCATTACCTTGAAATAATGGAGTTATTAGTGTTTGATGTACATTATGATGCATACTTTTCGGTGCTTTGTGTTGACAAATACTGCAAGATGCAGGGCATAAAAGAGGATGAAAAGATGGCACATAAATTTAAGTCAGCTTAAGGATTAATTGGTTGGTAATTGCAATTGTGCATAATTTATTTATTGACAAATGAGTTCTTAATAGAACTATATTTCATAGGGATATTAGTCCCCCAATGTAGGTATATTGATGTGTGATCAATATGGATGTGTCGTATGCAGATCATGTGTGAAGTCATAATGTTAAATCTTGGCCAAATACCTTTTTTTTGGTCCTTTAAGTTTGACAAAAATACCGGATTAGTTCTTTAAGTTATTAAGTTTCAAATAGGTCTTTTAAGTTGTTAATTTATTACATCGTTACCGTTTTAAGGACCTATTTGAAACTTAAAAACTTAAAAAACTTCAAATAAGTGCATTAAATTAACAACTTAAAGGACCTATTTGAAACTTAAAAAACTTAAAGGACTAATTCGGTATTCTTGTCAAACTTAAAGGACAAAAAATGGTATTTGACCTTAAATCTTTTGAGAGAGAACTTTACAACCCATTGTGGTCTTTTCCGATTCAAAAGTTTAGTTTTTACACATGCAATCAGAGGATACTCGGTTTAAAAAAAAAATGAAATATTTATTGAGGGGTTATTTTAACATACATTCATTTAATTACATGGATATTTTTGTCAAATCACAAAAATCCCAATATTTACAATTTCGTAAATTGATTTGCTCATTCACTCACAACAAATTACACCGTACCCCTAAAAAATAATATACCGTAGGCTACTTTGATAAATAGTATACCATGGACGATGGTCTCTTAAAATCGGTGGAAACTTTAACAATGAAAAATTTCGTCTTTTGAAAATATAAACTCATAGTCATCATTATCCTTACACTTGGGTTGACTTAATTGATATTAGTTTAACAAAAAAATAAGAAAAAAATGTATATGTGCTTCAAAATTCAACTCATTCATTTTACCCTTATTTTTATTTAATCAAATTGATAAGGTGATTGTTTCAATCGTAAACATTTACTTCCAAGGAACATTATGAATCATTGTTAGAGTTACAAGTGATTAAAGCATTCATCCTAGTGCTTAAATATATTTTCATGTTAAACAAGACATTTGAACCGTTAATCTCATAATTAAGGGCACAACGCCCTCCAGAAGGGCACATCGCCCTCCAGAAGGGCCAAAAGAGTCCTAGGCGAGCCCCTCTAAGGGCGCCGCCTCGAGAAGCTTCTATAAGCGTCTAGAACACTCTAAATGTGACTTTGGGCCCAAGTTACTTGGGGCCTAAGTCCAAGAAAGGCTATAAATAACCCCTTAAGAGCATTATCAAGGCATCACCTAAACAGTTCTAAACCTTAGTTTTAGAGAATGTACTCATTGCAAGTACAGTTGGCGCCCACCGTGGGGCCTCGGTAAAACTAACTGATATGTCCGGTAAGAGACCGATGAAGGCAACAGTGGCGGAATGTGCTCCGGTACGGTGGCGATGCGTCTGTGCGGTGGAACGAAAGGTGCCTGCAGGCACGTTAGTACTCCAACGATCAAGTCAGTAATGGAACTGAGAAAGTGTAATATCCCGCTTAGATGTAACAATTATCAGTGTTAGAAGCTTATTATGCAAGCATGGCATTTTCGTAATTATAGGGAAGGAAGAGTTTATTTATATGGGAAACAAGATATTTTCCATTTCATTTTCCTTCCATTCTTCCTCTTCTCTCACGCCATCTCCCCTTCTTCTCCACTAATCATCAAAAAACTTCATCTCCCAACTCTCAATCTTTAGACAAACCAAGCAAGCACCAATTTGGGAGGTTGAAGCAAGAAAGAGAAATGAAACAAAGAAGGAAGGAAAGACCAAAGCTAGGGTTGGAGAAGGAATAAAGGGAAGAAGAAATCAAGCTAGGATTTGAAGGAAAACTTGGCAAGGAAGCAAAGCAATGATTGAGGTGAGCTCCACAGGGTTTTAGAACCCGCTTTGAGTAAGTTTGAGTGTTTTTAGTATTATGATCAAGTTTACAAATTTTAGTGCCCTAATTCCCTTTTTCTTGTAAATCCTTGATCAATCATGTTGTAATTTATCAATATGCTTTAGAAATTCATCCTTTAAGCTGTTATGATGTTTGGGTATGATTGGATAAGTCAAGAATGGTGAAAACCACGTTTTGAAGCTGTAGAATTCGGCCACCGAATGCCCTGCATTGGCCACCGAATTTGCTGCTCAATTCTTCAATTTTGCTTCGACAAAAATCGGCCACCGAATTCCAAAATCGGCCACCGAACTCATACAAAATCGGCCACCGAACTCATAAAATCGGCCACCGAATTTCATGTCCTTTAGAGAATGTATAGATTAATATAGGATGAGGATAGGTACAATATTGAGAGATGGATACCTTAATCCATAAGTTGACATAGAGAGGTTAAGGGGCTAGTTTTGGGTTTATCCCTTACTAAGCAATTTTATACACTTCTCTACATATATACGAGTCCAAGGATGATACAACACTCAAGTTTAGAACCTATTTATAGGTTAGATATTTAAGAATGATTACATAAGAATGCATTAGATATGCACAAGAATATGAAACGTATTTATGAACTTAAGAATTTAATGATAAAGATTAAACGTGTTCATCAGACTCCGGATTATGCCGGATGGGATTTCTCCGAAAGGGCTATCCACACGTAAGTTATAAGATTATGTTAAACGTGTCCAGCAGGCTCCGGGATTCGCCAGATGGGACTTTTCCGAGAGGATTGTCCACACGTATGTTAAAAGATTAAGCATGTTCAGCAGACTCCGGGATTCGCCGGATGGGACTTCTCCGAGAGGGTTGTCTACATGCAAAGTTAAGTTGTGTTCAGCAGACTCCGGGATTCGCCGGATGGGACTTCATCGAGAGAGTTGTCCACACAACGATAAGAGGAGTCCGGTGTTAGCCTGATATGATAGGAGTTTCACCGGTATGATGGGAGATGTACTTCGGGGTTACTCCACTCGGATGCACTCTGTAAAATGAACCAAGATAATGATTGTTTGTTCAACGCTAACTTCTAACTTAATATTATAAGAAAGATGAATATGAATATGTATACGTATTATGTACTAAAAGTTAAGACAAAGTAGTCATTAGACATCAGCAAGTGATCATAGATTTTCCCCTCGATCACTAAGCATAAGGTTATGTATATGATAAGTATAAGATAAGATAAAGACAAGTAGCGATCCTAAGTTTCCCCCCTGATCGCGAAATAAGTAGAGAATGACGGCGATCGTAGGTATCCCCAAGATTTCCAAGAGTAGGCACGACGACCCTAGGTTTCCCCCGTGGTTGCCAACAGTAGGTTGGGCTGGAGCTCACTGAGACATTATATCTCATCCCAATCCTTCTGGTGCAGGTTTACAGGTTAGCAAGACGTTCATGAAGATGTTCTTCAGGAAGACGCTGGATGAAGTGCAGTTGCTCGTCATGGACAAGCTCAGGAGGTTGTCAGATTATATATGTATATTAAAGTGTATTCTATGATATTTGGATATTTGTATAAACGAGCCAATTGTACTCATTCAGTTGTAATGTTTGTAATATTATTATTGAAAATTTTAATGTATCCGGTATCAGATTAATACACATGCTAAATATTCTAGATAATTTAGTATGGGTGTTACAATTGGTATCAGAGCAGGTCGATTCAGACCGTGCCATGGGTCATTAAAAATTCAATAAAAGTAGTGGGACCATTGGGTTCCGGATGTTGTTCTAAATGTCACATCTAGTTGAGCCTGATCAACTCAATCTAGTAAATGACAGATAGGATAAATGTCCGAGAGCTGAATGTGACCAAGGAGGAATGAAGTTTATGAAGAGCGAAGATTAAGATGATAGAATTTTAAGACGGAATTAGCAAAGGAGTAACCAATGCCAAATGGTGGCCATCAAACCGTAAAGTAACGAAGCTTGTCAGTGGCTAGGTTTTAGAAACATAAGAGATATTTAAGAAGTAAGGTGAAGCACTTCAACTCAGTTGGATGCATCGTTGGATGATGCCTCGTCTGTGGAAGACATAAGGATTAAGGAATCATGGGATACTCTAAGGGATGACTTGGAACCGCAGTTTGAGGAGTTAAAGTGAAGTGTGGACTAAGTAACAATCCTGAGTACAGAGTTGAAGAATTGCAGTACCAAACCTAGAGACTCGAAGTGAGGAATTATCGGTCGGTTTTGAAATCTCTAGACTCCCAGCAAAGATAGAGTGTTGAAGAATCGAACTCCAATCGGATGAGATTTTAATCTCCAAACAGTTAAGAGAATTAATTATGGATTACGCAAATGATCTGGTCAGATGAAGTTAACCACTCAATGTGGTCATTAAGCATGAATCGCAAGTAAGTTTAACCCCATCAGATCAGCCGCACCTCCCGACCCATAAATACTAGATTTGTGAATTAATAAGAGAAGATGGTATGCAACCTAAGAACTAAGATGGATGAATAGGTGTTAATAATGAGACCTGTTGCATGATGAAGCGTGAATTAGATATTTAGATGTGTCCTATTAGTAAGAAGATTGGAAACAAGCTAAGCTAGACTGGAATTTTACTTAATGAAGGTTGGATATTGAATAATTAGTCGTTGGAATTTAGTGCACTGATGGACGAATTAAGTTGAACACCCTTGATTGGATGAACAGTATTGAATTTCCTCGATTGGTTGAAGAAGGCAAATTCAAGATAACACAAGATTATAGTAGACCAGTGTTGAAGGATGATCGGAATTTCAGCCGAGAAATTATGTTGAGATTTTAATATACGGAGGATCGTCTTGAATATGAAAGGTTAGGATTGAGGTTAATGTTAAGGAGTTATGTAACACCCGTATAGAGATTGCCTAGGATCTCTTACGAGTATTAAAATTTCGTATTGGATACATTAAAATTACAATACAGAAAGTTGTTTAATAATTATACAAAGCATAAATCTTTATTACATCCAGGTGTCCATAGTTACATATCTCTGATACAACTCCAATAATACAATATCAGTCTTCAACAATCCAAAATGAATAAACCAACACGATCATTCCACAGCTTTCTCTTTACCTTTACGTCGTGCTTCTTGCGAACCTGCACCAGAAGGAAAGGGATGAGACATGATGTCTCAGTGAGCTCCGGCCCTACCTACTGTTGGCAACCACGGGGGAAACCTAGGGTCGCCGTGCCTACTCTTAGCGATCTTGGGGATACCTACGATCGCCGTCATTCTCTACTTATTTAGCGATCAAGGGGGAACTAGGATCGCTTTATGTCTTTACTTTGTCATATACTTTGTACAAAATCTTATGCTTAGTGATCAAGGGGAAAATGTTGGTATAAGCCCTAGAGGCCAATAGTTTATGTCAAACTTTTATATGTATCATGACTTTTATTATTGAATAAAATATGGCGTTCTTTATTACACTTGTTATAAGATAAATAAAGTCCCTAGAATAGTTAGTTCATGTGATGGAATATTAAGTGTGACTTAATCATGAGATTACATCAACAGAAAGAACACTATTCTTAAATGTATCCGTAGTCAAGCTTTAATATGAATTGGGATAATATTAAAGCATGGAGACTATTATGTATGTAGACTGATGACCACATCTCATGGGTCATGAATATGAGATATTAAGTCTATACATAGGTATAAGTATTAGGAGTAATATTTATACTGGATTGACCCATCGTGAGAATACTACATAGTATGTTATGAAATCGTCATAAGTTATTCTCACAATGATAATAGTGTATATCACTCTTAGACCTGAAACCACTATGATCCCTAGATGTGGACTCAAGTGTTTTATTGCCATTCAAACGTTGTCTGTAACAAGATGACTATAACGTTGGTTAATGGGCACTTGACGAATCATGCTGAGGGACATGAGTGTCCTAGATGGGATTTGTCCCTCCTCATAACAGGAGGTATATCTTTAGGCCTCTTGATGGAATATGACTGGAAAAATGCATGGCCATGCCGAATTAAGTCAATATGAGATATTGGACTTATTCGTTGTTCAGTATATTTCGGGATCAAGAAATATAAATATTGAGCTAAACAAGGGTGACGTAATCTATGCCTTGTGTTCAATAAAGATATTAGGACAAAGGAGTAATCGTACACATAGATATTATCATGGAAAAGGTTTCTTCAGATCACTTGACATTCTTGTCACTTGGGTAGCAGTGATGTGTTGCTAGATACCGCTCACTGTTTATAATATTAAATATAGGATTTAATATTATTGCCAACGTTACAAGAACCTATAGGGTCACACACAAAAGAACGGTAAAAAGGAGAAATATAAGTAGTACTTATATGATGGGGTACGTCTAGCAATAGGCGCTAATTAGTTAGCGGAAGCTGATGGGCTAATGGGCTTTTAAAGCTCAAGCTGATTTTGTGCAGCAAGGAGTTCTATAAATAGAAGCTCTAGTGCTGAAATCAGCTAGTGCCTTTTCGTATAAACCCTAGAGCAAAACCGTAACCCTTATTCTCTCCCTAACCTCTGATCGCTTGGCTAGCACCGGGAACCAGAGGAAGCTGTTCGTGTGGACGAGTAGAGGCTTCGCTTACTTGCCTAGCTGTGATCAAAGAAACAGTTTCTGCATTACAAAGAGGTAACAATTCTATCACTGATTCATGTGATATTCGTAATGATCTAAGGAAAGGAAATCGAATTTTTTAAACTTCCGCTGCACTTTATATGTCGATTTCCCTTCAGTGGTATCAGAGCCAATTACGAAACCATGAATCAGATTGTTTTGTTTACTGCTTTATGTTTTAATTGGATTAAACATAATCGAATACAATTAAATAATAAAGACGAATTAAAATTGGCAAGGCATCACGTTTCCGTGCATGGCTTTTTGGTTTGTTTGAAGCTTCGGAACCGTATCAGGTGAAGCATCAATATATCGATTATCCATATCGACGGAGATGTGTTGCTCGATCACATACGCACATAATTGAATCGTATCACTTTTCTGTGCATGGCTTTTCGAATTGTTTGAAGCTTCGGAACCGTTTTCTGGTGAAGCATCAATATTTTCGATTATCCATATCGACAGAAATATGATTGATAAATTCTGTGTAACAGAAGTATATTTGATATACTCGTGATGATCGTTCACTAAATCAAGTCAGATGATATTTGTTCATATTGGATGATTGTAAACTGGAGCTTCGGAACCCCCTTGACCCCTGTCCACTGACCGGTCAGCGGAACCCCCGTCCGCTGACCGGGCAGCGGAACCCCCGACTAATCTGCGTAGTGTGATCAATCGCCGAGTTTTAATTTAATTTATTTAATTATGAGGTGTTAATAATAATAAAAGGTGTTTTATTGTTGTTGTGTGAATGATTATGGCCTTAGTCTTATTATTTCTTTTATTTTGGATTTTTGAAATACGACCTGCGTGTCGTGCCTCTCTCTTGAATTCTATATGTACATTCTCTTCTCATCCAATCCCTCGTATGTAAAACGAGTTTCTTTATATGTAATGTAATTAGAATACAAGGATGTAATAGGACCATTGACGTTGGATTAGCCCTAGAAGTCCAGCTTGGAGAAGCAAGGTCGTTTCTAGGATTAGTTTAGATTCTTTCATTGGCTTGAGAGAATCATAGCGTTAGGAGGCCATAATCATGTCACTTTTATTTTGTATAATTGTTATGCATGCTTGAATGATTGGAGTGCGAATATATATGATATATAAGCCGTGGTGAGGTGAGATCAAACTAAATAAAATCCTTCAAAGTGATATATTAAGTTTAATGTTTTCCAAAAGAATAACACCCTTCAAGACTAATATCGAATGTGTGGGTTCTGCCCTAGCGAAGCACATGTTCTATGTTTGTAAGTCGCGGTGCGGTAATTTCATTTACCCGATTGTTATTCTATTGGGTTTAACTTAACTAAATTAATTTTAATATGATTAGAATAAATTTAGAAGCAAGAATTGGGAAATATCTATATGATAGATCAGAGTAAGAGTTACTCGCCCAATTGATTTGAAAGTTGTATGAGATACAATTGGAAGTGTTCCTACCTAAATAGCTGAGTTTTGGGTGATCAGCCCTAGCTGACTCAAAACAAGGTGAAATAAGGATTTCAACCCGCTAGAAAATCTTCCAACGGGATTTTCCGAATTAAATGTTTGAAGGTCATTTGATTTGAATAAAATAGTGGGAGCGTATTTAATTAAAGGCCAAATTAAATATGTTATTTTCATGATACTTATTTTGTATATTTTAAATTGTAGATGGCAAATAACACTTCAAACAACATTTTGCGATCAATCCTTGAGAAGGATAAGCTGAATGAAACAAATTTTTTAGACTGGCACCGTAACTTGAGGATTGTCCTCACACATGAGAAAAAGCTGTATGTGCTTGATGAACCTGTTCCTGATGAGGCACCAGCTGCAAATGCTCCCAGGGCTGAAAGAGATGCTTATAGTAAGCATGTCAATGATGCCGTGGAAGTTTCTTGCATCATGCTTGCAACTATGACCTCAGAGCTTCAGAAGCAACACGAGAACATGGCTGCGTTCGATATGATCGAACACCTTAAGACTCTTTATGAAGAGCAAGCTGACAATGGAAAGGTCAAAAAGCATAACAAGAAGCCCAACAAGTTTAAGGGAAATGGCAAAGGCAAAGAAGTTGCTAAGCCATTGAAATTCTGGCCAGGCAAAGATACTTAACTGGTTCAGGTTCTGATTAAAAACTTAGTAGGTTCTGATCAGAACTTGGTACAATTATAAAAGCAAATAATCAGCAGGAATATAAAGTGCAGGAAAGCTAAAAACACACAAAGTTTGTTAACCCAGTTCGGAGTAAACACCTCCTACTCTGGGGGATACCAATCCAGGAAGGAAATCCACTATTGGATTTAATCCTTAAGACTCAGACACTGACTCCCAGTTCTTATCCCAAGCAATTAACCTCCACCTAGTAAGACTTCTACCCAACTCTGAGTAATAGAATCCACTATCTTCCTATTCAAGTAACAAACCTGTTACTGAACCCCTTAAACAAAACTACCCTGTTTTGAAGAAATACTTCAATACATGACCTGCACTCGTACCTACAGGCTTAGAGTGATTACAACTCAATAAAACACCTAAACCAACTCAAAAGAGTGGTGCACAAATAAAGCTAAAAGCTTAAAAACTCTAAGACTCTTTTCTCTGAATTTTTCTCTCTGATTCGTGTCTTGAATAGCAGCAGCCCTCCTCTATTTATAGCCTTCAGTCTTGCAAAATAAAACTAATCTTCTGAATTGATTTGTTACTGAAATAAGATTGGTCCAATCAAGTAACAAATAAAACTGTTTTGTATCTTTGAAAGATTTAAAACAGAAAATACGATTTTCATATCTTTGAACCAAATCTTCAATAAAATCTTCTCCAAATAATTCAGCATTCTAGAAGCACTTATACAAAGATAATTCCTTGCTAAATCTCCCAAGATACGTGCAAAAATTAATCTGAAAACCCAGCTTCTGATGTGGTCAACAAAAGTCAACGCTGGCTTCAGAACCTGAATTTAGCTTCTGAAGTGCTACAGTGCATTCAGCTTCTGATGTAATTTTCAGCTTCTGAACAGCTTCAAATGAGAAAACTTCCAACTGAAGAAATGTTCTACATATGGAGATGCTTCTATTCAATATCTTGGTTTTGCCAAAACATGCAGCCAACACCATAAGACTCAACAATCTCCCCCTTTGGCAAATTTTTGGCTAAAACCATCCAAGTCCTTCAATCTTCATTATAATCAGCTCAACAATGAAGAACTCCAAAATAATACATCATAGCAATTAGTTTAGGCAGCGGATTCAGCTATGTTAAACATGCAGCTTCAACTTCTGAACTTCTGATAGAGCTACTCCAAGGTATCAGAGCTACTGATCAACTCCTGATCATCACACATACTCCCCCTGCAACTCAGCATACACTCAGCATACCTCAAACTCCCCCTTACTTCTGAATTTATGGTATCAGAGCATATTAGAGCCAACACTTCAGGAGCTGCACACAATTGTTCTTCAGGACCACACTTCAGGATCACAGAAACACTCAGGATCATAACAATCTTGTACTCCCCCTGAGACACATATTCCCCCTTGGTCATATCTGGGCATATATTGCTTGGTATCAGAGCAAAACACCTTCTGAATCAAGGACACACATATCTGAAATACAGCAATACATCTTCTAATTCTTGGTATCAGAGCCAACAGAGCCAACACACTGCATAAGATTTTCTCCCCCTTTTTAGCCACAAAATTCTGACAAAACATAGTCTTCATATAGGGAATAAAATCAAAACAAGTAACACAGATCCTGGAAAAACTATCAGATTCAGACACAGGATCACACTTAGCATAGGCACAACTGGCAGGTACTCTATCTTCCTCACATCCAGTTTGCAGTAATTGCTATAACTCTTCATGCAAACACACACCTAACTTGCTCCTTAAGTTTTCAAACTGCTTAGCATCCAAGGCCTTTGTGAAAATGTCAGCAACTTGTTCTTCAGTAGCTACATGCTCCAGCTGAATAATCTTGTCCTCCACAAGGTTTCTGATAAAATGATGTCTGATGTCTATGTGTTTGGTTCTGCTGTGCTGAATTGGATTCTTAGAGATGTTGATGGCACTCAAATTGTCGCAAAACAATGTCATAACACCTTGTTCAATGTTGTACTCCTCCAGCATCTGCTTCATCCACACCAATTGTGAGCAACTACTCCCAGCAGCAATGTACTCAGCTTCAGCAGTTGACAATGACACACAGTTTTGCTTCTTGCTAAACCATGAAATTAAGTTATTTCCCAAAAAGAAACAACCTCCTGAGGTGCTCTTCCTATCATCAGCACTTCCAGCCCAGTCAGCATCACAATATCCCATCAGTTCAGAATTTGAACTGTGTGAGTACATGATTCCATAGTCACTTGTGCTATTAACATACTTCAGGATCCTTTTAACTTGTGTTAGATGACTCATCTTAGGATCAGCTTGATATCTTGCACAAACTCCAACAGCATAAGTGATATGAGGTCTGCTTGCAGTTAAATACAATAGGCTCCCTATCATGCTTCTGTACTGACTCTGATCAACTGATACTCCTTGTTCATCTTTGGTTAGCTTCAGATGAGTAGCAGCTGGTGTCTTCTTATGAGCAGCTGATTCCATTCCAAACTTCTTTACTATGTTCTTGGCATATTTACTCTGAGAGATGAAGATTGTATCTTCCATTTGCTTGACTTGTAAACCAAGAAAATAAGTCAGTTCACCAACTAGACTCATTTCAAACTCTGACTGCATTTGTTGAACAAACAGTTTGACCATCTTCTGAGACATCCCTCCAAACACTATATCATCCACATAAATCTGTGCAATCATCAGATTCCCATTTTCATCTTTCACAAACAATGTCTTATCAGAACCACCTTTTCTGTATCCTTGAGCAACAAGAAACTGAGTCAATCTTTCATACCATGCTCTTGGTGCTTGCTTCAATCCATACAAGGCCTTCTTCAATTTGTAAACATGATTAGGAAAATTATGATCCACAAATCCTTTAGGCTGTTCAACATACACTTCTTCTTGCAGATATCCATTCAGAAATGCACTCTTCACATCCATCTGAAACAGCTTGAACTTGAGAATGCAGGAGACACCCAACAGAAGTCTTATGGACTCTAGTCTGGCCACAGGTGCAAAGGTCTCATCAAAATCCAATCCCTCTACTTGAGTATAACCCTGAGCAACCAACCTTGCCTTGTTTCTGACTACAGTACCACTTTCATCTGTTTTATTCTTGAATATCCACTTAGTGCCAATCACATTCAACCCTTCAGGTCTTGGAACCAGATCCCACACTTCACTCCTTTTGAATTGATTCAACTCATCTTGCATTGCTTCAATCCAAAATTCATCAGTCAGGGCTTCTTTCACATTTTTAGGCTCAACCTTTGACACAAAACATGAATCAGTTGCAGCAGCATCTGATCTCCTGGTTCTGACACCTTGATCTAAGCTTCCAATGATTAAGTCTTTAGGATGATCCTTCTGAACTCTAATTGATGGCCCTTTACCATTTGGGACTTGATCTGGTTGATCTTCTGCTTCTTCAGACTCTGAACGCTTTTCTGCTTCTGAAGTTTGTTCTTCTGAAGCTTCAGACTCTGGAACAACTTCAGGCTCACTTCTATCTTTCTCAGCAGTCAGATCATCAATTACCACATTAATGGACTCCATCACAACCTTGGTTCTGGAATTAAACACCCTGTAAGCTCTGCTGTTCACTGAATAACCCAGGAATATGCCCTCATCAGACTTAGGATCCAGTTTTCTTCTATTCTCTCTGTCAGCCAAGATATAGCATCTGCTCCCAAAAACATGGAAATATTTGACTGTAGGCTTTCTCCCTTTCCACAATTCATACAGAGTTGATGTAGTACCTTTCTTCAAAGTGACTCTGTTGTGTATATAACATGCAGTGTTCATAGCTTCAGCCCAAAACATATATGGCAGCTTCTTAGCATGCAACATAACCCTTGCACATTCTGCTAATGTCCTATTCTTCCTCTCAACTACACCATTTTGCTGAGGTGTGATAGGTGCAGAGAACTCATGTTTTATACCTTCAGAAGCACAGAATTCTGAGAAACTCTTGTTTTCAAATTCTTTGCCATGGTCACTTCTGATTCTGACAATACCACAATCTTTTTCTCTTTGTAATTGAATGCACAGGTCTTTAAATACTTCAAAAGTATCAGACTTTTCTCTAACAAAACTGATCCATGTGAATCTTGAGTAGTCATCTACCATTACAAATGCATACCTCTTGCCTCCAATACTCTCAACTTGCATAGGCCCCATTAAATCCATATGAACAAGTTCTAGTACTTTGGTAGTTACCTGGTGAACTAATCTGGGATGAGACTTTCTTGTTTGTTTACCTATCTGACAATCACCACAAACACTGTCCTCATTGATCTTCAGATTAGGCACACCTCTGATAGCTTCAGTACTTAGGATTTTCTTCATGCCTTTCAGATGCAGATGTCCCAGTTTCTGGTGCCAGAGCTTGACTTCCTCTTCTGAGCTCATAAGACAAGAAGTCAGACTTCTTTCTTCTTCAGAAACCCACAAATAACAATTGTCTTTGGATCTGCAGCCTCTCATCTGAATCTTATCTTCCTGATCAGTAACAATGCATTCTTGCTTGTTGAAATTAACCTTCAATTCTTGATCACAAAGTTGGCTGATACTGATCAGATTAGAGGTTAATCCTTCCACCAGTAGCACATCATTAAGTCTGGGCAAACCTTCTCTGATCAAATCTCCAATACCCAGAATCTGACCTTTTACACCATCTCCAAATGTCACATAACTTCTGGAGTATGATCTGATATTGCTCAGTAGTTTCTTCACACCAGTCATGTGCCTTGAACACCCACTATCAAAATACCAGTCTTCTTTTGAAGTAGCTCTCAAAGAGGTATGAGCAATCAGGCCTACATTCTGAACTTTGGGCTTCCACACCTTCTGAACATTGTGACTGATAGTAGCTGGTTCAACTCTTCTATATTGGAAGTGTTCAGGGTAACCATACAATTTAAAGCAGAATGGTTTGATATGCCCTCTCTTTCCACAATGATGACAGACCCATGGATGATTCCTCCTCCTTCTGTTTCTGAACAATTTCTGGGGTTGCTTCTGAGGTAGCATCTGAACATGTTTCTGACCTTGCATCTGAACATACTTCTGACCTTGCATCTGAGGTTTCTTCTGAGCTTGCATCTGGGCTTGTTTCTGAGGTCTCCTCTTTGATGTTCCAACCATAGAGTCATGAGTTTGAGTAGCAGGAACAAAACTCATCTGTTTAGGAATCTGAGTCTGATCAGCAAAACCTAAACCAGTTTTTCCTTGTTGCTGATTCCCCAAAATGTCCTCCAACTTATCAGTAGCAGAATTCAACATCTTCACTTGCTTTTTCATTTGATCGAGTTGGGAGTTCAGTTGCTTCACTTCTTCTTTTAAATCTGAATTCTGCACTAACAGTTCACCTTTTTCAGCCTCCAGTTGAAGAATAGTCTCCTTCTGATCCAAAACTTGTTTGCAAACCTCAGCACTTCTGGTATACAGCTTCTTGTAGTTATCAGCTAGTTCATCATATGAGGTTTTAGCAGCTTCAGACACATATGAGGCTTCAGACTCTGAGTCAGACTCTGAAAAGGTCTCAGACTCTAAACCAGTTTCCTTCTTCAAGATAGCTCCTGACCTCACAACTAGACCAGTATCACACATATCAGATTCACTAACATCATCTTCTTCAGAACCATCATCAGACCATGCAACAGCTAGGCTTTTCTTCTGCTTCTTGAGAAAAGTGGGACATTCAGACTTGATGTGTCCATACCCTTCACACTCATAGCACTGCACACCTTTAGCTTGGTTACTTTTCTCCTCAGACTTGGTCTTCTTCTCATCAGTTTGTTGCTTTTTGTTATTGAATCTGAAATTTTGACCTTTGGCTTTGGCTTTTCTGTTAACATTCTTCAGAATCTTGTTGAATTGTTTTCCCAGTAACACTAGAGCTTCTGATAAGTCATCCTCTTCAGACTCTTGTTGATCATCAGCTTCAGAATTTACACTAAAAGCTACACCTTTTCCTTTCTTCTCAGTCTGTTTACAAAAAGCAGTTTCAAAATTGAGCAAAGACCCAATCAGCTCCTCAAGCTTCATAGTGGTAATATCATGAGCCTCTTCAATTGCTGTCACCTTCATATCAAACCTTCTGGGCAGGGACCTGAGGATTTTTCTTACTAGCTTCTCGTCTGACATCTTCTCCCCAAGAGAATCAAAGGAATTGGCCATATCAAGTACATTCATATAGAAATCCTGGATATTCTCATCTTCCTTCATCTTCAGATTCTCAAACTTAGTAGTCAGCAGCTGCAATCTGGACATCTTCACCTTAGAAGTTCCTTCATGAGTGGTCTTCAGAATTTCCCAAGCATCCTTAGCCACAGTACATTGTTTGATAAGTCTGAACATATTCTGATCAACACCATTAAAGATAGCATTCAAAGCTTTTGAATTTCCCAGAGACAAGTCATCTTCAGCTTTGGTCCATTCCTCCTCAGGCTTCAGAACCTCAGTCTTGTTACCATCTTTGTCTGTATACACAGGATGGTCCCAGCCTTTAATCACAGCTTTCCAAGTCCTGCTGTCAATAGACTTTAGAAAAGCACACATCCTTGACTTCCAATACTCATAGTTTGTGCCATCTAGTAGGGGTGGTCTATTGACATATCCTCCTTCTCTATCCATGCTTGCCAGATATTAAGTCCTCTGGATCTCACCCAAATTACAGGCAGGGTGCCTGCTCTGATGCCAATTGAAATTCTGGCCAGGCAAAGATACTTAACTGGTTCAGGTTCTGATTAAAAACTTAGTAGGTTCTGATCAGAACTTGGTACAATTATAAAAGCAAATAATCAGCAGGAATATAAAGTGCAGGAAAGCTAAAAACACACAAAGTTTGTTAACCCAGTTCGGAGTAAACACCTCCTACTCTGGGGGATACCAATCCAGGAAGGAAATCCACTATTGGATTTAATCCTTAAGACTCAGACACTGACTCCCAGTTCTTATCCCAAGCAATTTACCTCCACCTAGTAAGACTTCTACCCAACTCTGAGTAATAGAATCCACTATCTTCCTATTCAAGTAACAAACCTGTTACTGAACCCCTTAAACAAAACTACCCTGTTTTGAAGAAATACTTCAATACATGACCTGCACTCGTACCTACAGGCTTAGAGTGATTACAACTCAATAAAACACCTAAACCAACTCAAAAGAGTGGTGCACAAATAAAGCTAAAAGCTTAAAAACTCTAAGACTCTTTTCTCTGAATTTTTCTCTCTGATTCGTGTCTTGAATAGCAGCAGCCCTCCTCTATTTATAGCCTTCAGTCTTGCAAAATAAAACTAATCTTCTGAATTGATTTGTTACTGAAATAAGATTGGTCCAATCAAGTAACAAATAAAACTGTTTTGTATCTTTGAAAGATTTAAAACAGAAAATACGATTTTCATATCTTTGAACCAAATCTTCAATAAAATCTTCTCCAAATAATTCAGCATTCTAGAAGCACTTATACAAAGATAATTCCTTGCTAAATCTCCCAAGATACGTGCAAAAATTAATCTGAAAACCCAGCTTCTGATGTGGTCAACAAAAGTCAACGCTGGCTTCAGAACCTGAATTTAGCTTCTGAAGTGCTACAGTGCATTCAGCTTCTGATGTAATTTTCAGCTTCTGAACAGCTTCAAATGAGAAAACTTCCAACTGAAGAAATGTTCTACATATGGAGATGCTTCTATTCAATATCTTGGTTTTGCCAAAACATGCAGCCAACACCATAAGACTCAACAGCCATCAACCAAAGCTTTGAAGCCTAATGGAGGTGTGGCTAAGGAGGGCAAGTGCTTCTACTGCGGTAAGACCGGGCACTGGAAGGGCAACTGCCCAAAATATCTGGAAGATAAAAGGAATGGAACGGTTGCTTCCACTTCTTCAGGTATTTTTGTTATAGAAATTAACATGTCTACTTCTACATCATGGGTATTAGATACTGGATGTGGTTCTCATATTTGTACTGATGTGCAGGGGTTGAGAACGAGTAGAACATTGGCAAAAGGGGAGGTCGATCTACGAGTTGGCAATGGCGCAAAGGTTGCTGCTTTAGCTGTTGGAACTTATGAATTGACTTTACCTAGTGGTCTTTTAATACAGTTAGAGAACTGTTATTTTGTACCTGCAATTAGCAGGAATATTATTTCCGTTTCTTGTTTGGACAAGTCTGGTTTTTCATTTACAATAAAAGACAAATGTTGTTCTATTTATTTGAATAATATTCACTATGCTAATGCCATTATGAGTAATGGACTTTATATTCTTGATCTTGATATGCCAATCTATAACATAAATACGAAAAGGATGAAACCTAATGAGTTAAATCCAACTTATCTTTGGCATTGTCGTTTAGGCCATATAAACGAAAATCGCATTTCCAAACTCCATAAAGATGGAATTTTGGACTCTTTTGATTTAGAATCATATGAGACATGTCGATCTTGTTTATTGGGAAAGATGACAAAGACCCCATTCACCGGAACAGGTGAAAGGTCTAGTGATCTTTTGGGACTGATACATACTGATGTATGTGGACCACTAAACACACCTGCTAGAGGAGGGTTTTATTACTTCATTACATTCACTGATGACTTTAGTAGATTTGGATATGTGTATCTAATGAAACATAAATCTGAATCATTTACTTTCTTCAAAGAATTTCAAAATGAAGTAGAAAACCAACTTGGCAAGAAAATCAAAATGCTTCGATCTGATCGAGGTGGCGAATATTTGAGCCAAGAGTTTGACGATCATCTAAAAGAGTGTGGGATCTTATCCCAACTCACACCTCCTAGAACACCACAATGGAATGGTGTTTCCGAAAGGAGAAATCGAACCTTGTTAGACATGGTCCGGTCTATGATGAGTCATGCTGATCTTCCAAACTCCTTTTGGGGACACGCCTTATTAACTGCAGCTTACACACTTAACCAAGTTCCATCCAAAGCGATAGAAAAGACACCATATGAGATATGGAGTGGTCGAAAACCCAATGTGAAACATTTAAAGATTTGGGGTTGTGAAGTTTATGTGAAACGACTAATGTCCACTAAACTTGAACAAAGATCGGACAAATGTTTCTTTGTGGGATATCCTAAAGAAACTAAAGGATACTACTTTTACAAACCATCTGAGGGCAAAGTGTTTGTCGCTAGAGATGGAGTATTCCTTGAGAAGGAATTTGTTTCCAAAGAAATTAGTGGAAAAAAGGTAGATCTTGAAGAAGTTCAAGACCCACAAAGTAGTACGCCAATGGAGGAACAAGAGCAGGATACACAAGCTGTTGTGACAGAAAATCCTACTCCAATAACACAAGAACCACGTAGGTCAAATAGGATACGTCAAGAACCTGAGAGATATGGGTATCTCATATCAGAAGAATGTGACGTATTGCTCATGGATCAAGATGAGCCTATGACTTATCAAGAGGCCATTACTGGTCCGGAATCTGAGAAGTGGCTTGAAGCCATGAAATCTGAAATGGATTCCATGTACACAAATCAAGTTTGGAACTTGGTCGAAGCACCTAAAGGAATTAATCCTATAGGATGCAAGTGGGTTTTCAAAAAGAAAACTGACATGGACGGAAAGGTAAACACCTACAAAGCACGATTGGTTGCTAAAGGCTTCAAACAAATTCATGGTGTAGACTATGATGAAACCTTTTCACCAGTGGCAATGATTAAATCCATTCGGATCTTACTTGCTATCGCTGCATACCATGATTATGAAATCTGGCAGATGGATGTTAAGACTGCTTTCCTTAATGGAAATCTCCTTGAGGATGTGTACATGACACAACCTGAAGGATTTGGCATTCCTAATAACATCCAAAAGGTATGCAAATTGCAGCGATCAATCTATGGATTGAAGCAAGCTTCCAGAAGTTGGAATCTTCGTTTTGATGAAACTGTACAACAGTATGGATTCATTAAAAATGAAGATGAACCTTGTGTTTACAAGAAGGTTAGTGGGAGCATAGTCTCATTTCTGGTATTATATGTGGATGACATATTGCTTATCGGAAATGACATCCCTACACTGCAAGAAATTAAATCTTGGTTAGGGAAATGCTTTTCTATGAAAGACTTAGGTGAAGCTTCCTACATATTAGGAATCAGGATCTATAGAGATAGATCACAAAGATTGCTTGGCTTAAGTCAGGGTACATACATAGACAAAGTTCTGAGACGTTTCAATATGTATGAGTCCAAGAAAGGACTCGTACCTATGTCATCAGGTATAAGTTTGTCAAAAGCACAATCCCCTTCAACTGATGAAGAAAGGGATCGAATGATCAATGTTCCATATGCATCCGAAATTGGATCTATCATGTATGCTATGTTATGTACTCGACCAGATGTCTCGTATGCTTTAAGTGCTACGAGCAGATACCAGTCTAATCCAGGTAACAGTCATTGGGTTGCTGTTAAGAACATCATTAAGTACTTGAGAAGAACTAAGGATACTTTCTTGATCTATGGAGGTCAAGAAGAGCTCTCTGTAATTGGTTACACAGATGCTAGTTTTCAGACAGATCATGATGATTTCAAATCGCAATCTGGATACGTGTTTTGCTTAAATGGCGGTGCTGTTAGCTGGAAAAGTTCAAAGCAGGAAACAGTCGCTGATTCTACAACTGAGGCCGAGTATATTGCTGCATCTAATGCCGCAAAAGAGGCTGTTTGGATCAAGAAATTCATCACTGATCTTGGTATAGTTCCAAGCATTGTGGATCCCATTGAACTGTTATGTGATAACAATGGAGCAATCGCACAAGCTAAAGAACCTAGATCTCACCAAAGATCCAAACACATACTTAGGCGCTATCATCTCATTCGAGAAATCATCGATAGAGGAGATGTGAAAATATGCAGAGTACCAACATCAGACAATGTTGCTGATCCACTGACTAAAGCTCTAACTCAGCAGAAGCATGATGGTCATACTAGATCTATGGGTATTAGGTCTATGCCTGATTGGCTCTAGTGCTAGTGGGAGATTGTTGGTATAAGCCCTAGAGGCCAATAGTTTATGTCAAACTTTTATATGTATCATGACTTTTATTATTGAATAAAATATGGCGTTCTTTATTACACTTGTTATAAGATAAATAAAGTTCCTAGAATAGTTAGTTCATGTGATGGAATATTAAGTGTGACTTAATCATGAGATTACATCAACAAAAAGAACACTATTTTTAAATGTATCCGTAGTCAAGCTTTAATATGAATTGGGATAATATTAAAGCATGGAGACTATTATGTATGTAGACTGATGACCACATCTCATGGGTCATGAATATGAGATATTAAGTCTATACATAGGTATAAGTATTAGGAGTAATATTTATACTGGATTGACCCATCGTGAGAATACTACATAGTATGTTATGAAATCGTCATAAGTTATTCTCACAATGATAATAGTGTATATCACTCTTAGACCTGAAACCACTATGATCCCTAGATGTGGACTCAAGTGTTTTATTGCCATTCAAACGTTGTCTCTAACAAGATGACTATAACGTTGGTTAATGGGCACTTGACGAATCATGCTGAGGGACATGAGTGTCCTAGATGGGATTTGTCCCTCCTCATAACAGGAGATATATCTTTAGGCCTCTTGATGGAATATGACTGGAAAAATGCATGGCCATGCCGAATTAAGTCAATATGAGATATTGGACTTATTCATTGTTCAGTATATTTCGGGATCAAGAAATATAAATATTGAGCTAAACAAGGGTGACGTAATCTATGCCTTGTGTTCAATAAAGATATTAGGACAAAGGAGTAATCGTACACATAGATATTATCATGGAAAAGGTTTCGTCAGATCACTTGACATTCTTGTCACTTGGGTAGCAGTGATGTGTTGCTAGATACCGCTCACTGTTTATAATATTAAATATAGGATTTAATATTATTGCCAACGTTACAAGAACCTATAGGGTCACACACAAAAGAACGGTAAAAAGGAGAAATATAAGTAGTACTTATATGATGGGGTACGTCTAGCAATAGGCGCTAATTAGTTAGCGGAAGCTGATGGGCTAATGGGCTTTTGAAGCTCAAGCTGATTTTGTGCAGCAAGGAGTTCTATAAATAGAAGCTCTAATGCTGAAATCAGCTAGTGCCTTTTCGTATAAACCCTAGAGCAAAACCGTAACCCTTATTCTCTTCCTAACCTCTGATCGCTTGGCTAGCACCGGGAACCAGAGGAAGCTGTTCGTGTGGACGAGTAGAGGCTTCGCTCACTTGCCTAGCTGTGATCAAAGAAACAGTTTCTGCATTACAAAGAGGTAACAATTCTATCACTGATTCATGTGATATTCGTAATGATCTAAGGAAAGGAAATCAAATTTTTTAAACTTCCGCTGCACTTTATATGTCGATTTCCCTTCAGAAAAATCTATGATCACTTACTGTTTTCTGATGACTACTGGTCTTATCTCTTAGTATATAATATATATATATATATATATATATATATATATATACACTTTCATATTCATATTCATATTCATCTTTTCATAACATAAAGTTAGAAGTTAGCGTTGAACAAATAATAATTATCTGAATTCATTTTACGGAGTGCATCCGGGTGGAGTAACCCCGAAGTACATCTCCCCTCTACCGGTGAAAATTCCTATCTTATCAGGCTAACACCAGACTCCTCTTGTCGTCGTGCGGTCATCCTTGCGGAATAACACGTCCCACTAGCGTGAACCTCCTGTGTCCCACTAGCGTGAACAACAGAAGACACGACTTAATTAATAATTTTAACTTACGCGTATACCTCCCATGTCCCACTAGCGTGAACGACGAAAGACGCGAATTAATATTCTTTCATTAAAAGTCTTAACTTATGCATGAACCTTTCGTGTCCCACTAGCGTGAACAACGAAAGTCACGACTTAATATTTTAATTAAACTCTTATGTGCGGCTATCCTCGCGGATGGTAACAACACCGTTCCAACTAGCGGGAACCCCCGTGCTCTAACTAGCGAGAACACTGGAGACACATAAGGTCTTTATATTACTTTGTTCTTATTCTTCTTACATAAACGTATAACTTATAACTTATATCTTATGCATGTCTGGTGCATTGTTTAAGTAAATCATTCTTAAAAGCTTAACCTATAGAAGGTTCTAACTTGACTATTGTATCATTCTTGGGCTTGCACATACTTAATTGAGTGCATGAATTTGCTTAGTAAGGGATAATCCCGATACTGGCTCCTTTACTTCTCTATGTTAACTTATGGATGTAAGTATTCATCTTCTCAACATTGTACCTATCCTCATCCTATTTCATCTATACATTCTCTAAAGGATAGATCTTCCAATACTTATTGGCGACTCTTAGCCATTACATGTCGTTATTAAGTCTGATGCAGTATTAGATAACCAGAATGGTTCAAGAACTGATGAAAAACAATATAGCCCTGCCCACTGTGCCATCGTGACACGATTTGGAAATCGTGTCACGATTTTCTACCCAGAATTCGTGGCATGTTCTGCCTATGAAATCGTGACACGGTTGCAAAATCGTGACACGATTTTGCGTGCAGTTGGACAACATAGGGCAAGTTCAAAACGTGATTTTCACCCTTCTTGGCTAATCCAATCATACCCAGACATCATAACAGCTTAAGGGATAAATTCCTAAGGCTTATTGATAGATTACATCATGATTGATCAAGGGATTACAAGAAAAGGAAATTAGGGCACTAAAACCTCAAACTTGATCATAAAACTATAAACATTCAAACTTACTCAAAGCGGGTTCTAAAACCCTGTGGAGCTCACCTTAATCCTCAATTGGTGCTTGCTAAAATATGAGTTCTAAAACCCTAGCTTCAATCTACACTCCTCTTGATTCTTCCTTGTTTCTTCTTTTCTTTCTTTTGCTCTAACTTCCAACACAAGTTTTCTAGTAAGAACTTCACAAGAATTGAATGAAAGCTTGATGGGTGGTGGCTAGGTGAGGAGGGTGTGTGATAGAGGAAGAGAGGGGGAGGAACCGGTTTTGGGAGAGGGAGAAAGATGAGAGGAAAATGAGAAGAAATATCTCATCCCCTTTTTATAAATCTTTCCCTCCCAAACCACCAATATTACCAAAATGCCATTGCTTATGAATTAAACTTCTACACTGATAACAGTCACGTCTAAGCGGGATATTACAATCTACCCCCTTAAAGAAATTTCGTCCTCGAAATTTAGTTTCCTCTTAAAACATATATACCTTTCACATTCCTTTCTCTACTAGTCAATTCTTTGCTCAACGTGTTAATTGGAATCCCATGGTTTCCAACTCTATAATTCGAAAGTACTCGGCAAACTCTTCTTTAACTGAAAGGCTTGACGTATATTACATAACTCTTACGTAACAGGGTGTGCGGTTGTCTGAACCAATCTACCCGACTCCTTTAGCCATGCCTCTTGCACATGCACTTCTTGCAAATTCAAATTGAAGTTATTAAGTCCTAGATACTCATACCGAACTTCATAAATTTTCTTCATAGTCCGTGTAATCTCACTTTGACGACATTGGGTCGTTCTTATTATCCTCAAGTATTCCCACTCTTCAATGGGTTTCTTGCACTGCATTTATTTCCCATGAGTTATTATCTTTATCTTTCGTCTCATACAACGACATCTTACTTATAGGCCTATGTCATACCCTTCCATATAGAATCATCCTTACGTCGAAAAACATCTGGTATACGCACATGCAAATGCAAGGATCATTCCAACTTCATTTAGTATTCTAAGTACAAGCAGAAGTTTCACCTCTAGCACCTGCTCCTTCTTCCTGACATCACGATGTGCTACCTATCACCATCGTAATCATTACCCTCACCATGAGATTCTCAAGGATTTGCGGAATTCTTACAGATTACTTGTACTCCGCTATAGCTAGTCTACGACGTCAATGCTTATCTTGATAACTTAGAAATCATTCTTCATTACTTGGAGTTTGATGATTCTTCATCATTTATGTCACGTCTTATTCTTGTGTTCTAGGCGTAGCGTAAATATTTCCTACACCGATAATCCAAACTCATAGGAGTCTAGCCCAAGTGATGAGTGGTATAAGTCGTCTCACATATTATCACATTAATTCATAGCACTTAATTTACATATATGTTAGAGTACATGTACACTACTAACAGGTACATAGTACGTTACATCATCATTGTCCAACTGGCGGGACATCATTCTTGATCTTAACATATTTGAGACACTACCACATTAATTGGAAATTCTTTTCTTATACTCTTAACTCATTTTGTAACATTCGGGATTTGCCTTTCCACTGGCTTGCCAGGTTTGCCCCGCCAATGTTACTCATGTTTAATGCTTGAGTATACATCAACCCATAACATAAATTATGGTTACCTCCTATTGGCGTTAAAAACATATTTCGTTCAAAGATATCCTGTTGTTTTTGAAAAGAAGACTCTATTCTGGCCGCTACTCAAACAGCACACTTAATCTCATCAATCCTTTAATCTTTTATCTATATACTGGACTTGCATAGAAATATTCTTCTTCCTTTATCCACGAACACTAAGTTCAAGAATTTTCGAACTCCTTAGCTAAGATATGTTTGTTATCAACAAACCTGCTCTAATCAATACCTTCCCATTTAAACTTTACTGACTGCATATCACGGTTACCGATACATGTCATATGACTGAAATATGTCACTTGATACACAACCGTCTGAGTAGCATGAGTACTGACTGAAGAGTACGTAGTGCTAACGAAATTTGACACATGAGGCATGTTTACATACTATGAGTATCACACGAATTGAACTCATAATCCACTATATCTGTCGTTCCAGATCGACGCTTCAAATCAGAAGATACCGTCTTACAAGTGCAACCTTTACTGTTGTTGGCCCATGCTCAATTCTCTTTAGACTAACTTACTATTCAAGTATACTTGATGTTGTTGAGCTAAATAGATAAACTACCATTTTAGCGATAACTTCCATTGATTCAAACTTAGTGCTAGAATCACATCCTTCTTATTCCTTACCATATATTCCATTTCTCATGGGTTCGAGGTTTGAAGTATCCATCAACTTAACTTCCAAAAATTTCTATTAGAACTTGTGATATGTTCAAGTCGTCTATACTCTCTGCTCTTTCGTATAATAAGAATTAAGCACTTAACATCTTCTCGTTCTCTAAGCTTCAGCTTAGCATTGTTCATTAATTCCTTCTTGGATTGCTACTCCGCTGCGCAGCTCTGATTCTTAACAATTCTAGTTAGGATTGGAGCAATACACCACTATTGCTAAAGAAATTTCCTTGACTAATCCTTTTACTTCATCACTTTGTAATTACCATAACAAAACCATCTGACGTTATCATTTCTCTTGTGGCTTAAACCATCTGCTTAACTTACGAATTGGTCGTCGCCTGACTTGATGTTTCCTTTCTTACATGGACCATATACTTACTCTCACGATAATACGCCAAAACCTGTAAATGGTTTTCAGTAACTGTTACGAGCTCTACAATGCTCCTGTCAACAGCTTAAACACTGGTTCTAACTTTACTCTCCATATTCTGAATTTCTGTAACCATCTCTTGCGGAAATCCGATTAAAAACATGCTTAAGGCAACTTAATTTCACACACAATCACTTGTGGCAGCTTCTAAATACGACTTATGGTTTCTGGAGGTTCATATCTTTCATACACTGAATCCACTAGGGTTTGAATCCCATTTCTAATCATTTTATCTTTATCCGTAAGACTTTCATATCCATAATCTTTCCGAGACAACTTCGGTCTCCATAACTCTATCATGTCCCTTAAGTTACCCCTTCGAGTCTCTACGGAACAATCCATTTTGAAAAGATTCAAAATCTTACCGGTTCTCTTGAACGCCCAAACATGGGTTACGTCTCTTCGAGCACCCGGTTAATCGATCTTAAACTTCTGCACTTATCATAATCTATTGAATTCCTCCAGTAATTGGTTACCGTATTCACAATCCAAATCTTGTTCTTAACATCTGCATAATTCTGCCTATAGTTAAACAATTCGAAATCTATACCTTATTACCGCCCTCGGAAACTTATTGACACGAGGTGATCTCTTTCAGCTTCTAAAATAGTTGTGGAAGGAAACTCTTCGGTTAAGAACATATAACTCCTTAACATTAACCTTAATCTTAACCTTTCATATTCAAGACGATCCTCCGTATATTAAAATCTCAACATAGTTTCTCGGCTGAAATTCCGTCATCCTTCAAAGCTGGTCTACTTTAATCTTGAACTTGCCTTCTTCGACCAATCGAGGAAATTCAATACGGTTCATCCAATCAAGGGTGTTCAACTTAATTCGTCCATCAGTATACTAAATTCCAATCTAGCTTAGCTTGTTTCTAATCTTCTTACTATTAGGACACATCCGAATATCTGGTTCACGCTTTGACATGCAACGAGTCTTATTATTACCACTTATTCATCTTAGTTCTTAGGTTGCATATCATCTCCTCTTCTTATTCCACAAATCTGGTTCAGGAGGCGTGGCTAATCTGATGGGGTTAAACTTACTTGCGATTCGCGCTCAACGGCCACACTTAAGTGGTTAGCTTCATCTGTCCAAATAATTTGCTTAATTCCATAATTAATTCTCTTAACCGTTTGAACATTAAAATCTCATCCGATTCGAGTTCGATTCTTCAACACTCTAACTTTACTGGGAGTCTGGAGATTCTAAAACCGACTGTTAATTCCTCATTTCAAGACCTTAGGTTTGATACTGCATTTCCTTAACTTGTACTCAGAATCGTTACTTAGTCCACACTTCACTTTAACTTCTCTAACTGCAGTCCCAAGTCATTCCTTAGAGTATCCCATAATTCCTTAATCCGCATGTCTTTCGCAGACGAGGCATCGTCCAACGACGCGTCCAACGGGGTTGAGGTGTCTCACCTTTCCCTTTAAATATCTCTTATGTTTCTGAAATCTTGCCACTAACAGGTTTAGCTACCTCACGGTTGATGGCCACCATTTGGCATTTAATACTTCCTACACTTCATCCCTCCTTGGTCACATTCAGCTCTCGGACATTTATCCTAACTGCCATATACTAGATTGAGTTGATCAGGCTCAACTAGATGTGACATTTAGAACAATACCCGGAACCCAATGGTCCCACTACTTTTATTGAAATTTTAATGACCCAAGGCACGGTCTGAATCGACCTGCTCTGATACCAAATTGTAACACCCGTATAGAGATTGCCTAGGATCTCTTACGAGTATTAAAATTTTGTATTGGATACATTAAAATTACAATACAGAAAGTTGTTTAATAATTATACAAAGCATAAATCTTTATTACATCCAGGTGTCCATAATTACATATTTCTGATACAACTCCAATAATACAATATCAGTCTTCAACAATCCAAAATGAATAAACCAGCACGATCATTCCACAGCTTTCTCTTTACCTTTACGTCGTGCTTCTTGCGAACCTGCACCAGAAGGAAAGGGATGAGACATGATGTCTCAGTGAGCTCCGGCCCTACCTACTGTTGGCAACCACGGGGGAAACCTAGGGTCGCCGTGCCTACTCTTAGCGATCTTGGGGATACCTACGATCGCCGTCATTCTCTACTTATTTAGCGATCAAGGGGAAACTAGGACCGCTTTATGTCTTTACTTTGTCATATACTTTCATGTACAACATCTTATGCTTAGTGATCAAGGGGAAAAATCTATGATCACTTACTGTTGTCTGATGACTACTGGTCTTGTCTCTTAGTATATATAATATATATATATATATATATACACTTTCATATTCATATTCATATTCATCTTTTCATAATATAAAGTTAGAAGTTAACGTTGAACAAACAATAATTATCTGAGTTCATTTTACGGAGTGCATCCGGGTGGAGTAACCCCGAAGTACATCTCCCCTCTACCGGTGAAAATTCCTATCTTATCAGGCTAACACCAGACTCCTCTTGTCGTCGTGCGGTCATCCTTGCGGAATAACACGTCCCACTAGCGTGAACCTCCTGTGTCCCACTAGCGTGAACAACAGAAGACACGACTTAATTAATAATTTTAACTTACGCGTATACCTCCCGTGTCCCACTAGCGTGAACGACGAAAGACGCGAATTAATATTCTTTCATTAAAAGTCTTAACTTATGCATGAACCTTTCGTGTCCCACTAGCGTGAACAACGAAAGTCACGACTTAATATTTTAATTAAACTCTTATGTGCGGCTATCTTCGCGGATGGTAACAACACCGTTCCAACTAGCGGGAACCCCCGTGCTCTAACTAGCGAGAACACTGGAGACACATAAGGTCTTTATATTACTTTGTTCTTATTCTTCTTACATAAACGTATAACTTATAACTTATATCTTATGCATGTCTGGTGCATTCTTTAAGTAAATCATTCTTAAAAGCTTAACCTATAAAAGGTTCTAACTTGACTATTGTATCATTCTTGGGCTTGCACATACTTAATTGAGTGCATGAAATTGCTTAGTAAGGGATAATCCCGATACTGGCTCCTTTACTTCTCTATGTTAACTTATGGATGTAAGTATTCATCTTCTCAACATTGTACCTATCCTCATCCTATTCATCTATACATTCTCTAAAGGATAGATCTTCCAATACTTATTGGCGACTCTTAGCCATTACATGTCGTTATTAAGTCTGATGCAGTATTAGATAGCCAGAATGGTGCAAGAACTGATGAAAAACAATATAGCCCTGCCCACTGTGCCATCGTGACACGATTTGGAAATCGTGTCACGATTTTCTACCCAAAATTTGTGGCATGTTCTGCCTATGAAATCATGACACGGTTGCAAAATCGTGACACGATTTTGCGTGCAGTTGGACAGCATAGGGCAAGTTCAAAACGTGATTTTCACCCTTCTTGGCTAATCCAATCATACCCAGACATCATAACAGCTTAAGGGATAAATTCCTAAGGCTTATTGATAGATTACATCATGATTGATCATGGGATTACAAGAAAAGAAAATTAGGGCACTAAAACCTCAAACTTGATCATAAAACTATAAACATTCAAACTTACTCAAAGAGGGTTCTAAAACCCTGTGGAGCTCACCTTAATCCTCAATTGGTGCTTGCTAAAATCTGAGTTCCAAAACCCTAGCTTCAATCTACACTCCTCTTGATTCTTCCTTGTTTCTTCTTTTCTTTCTTTTGCTCTAACTTCCAACACAAGTTTGCTAGTAAGAACTTCAGAAGAATTGAATGAAAGCTTGATGGGTGGTGGCTAGGTGAGGAGGGTGTGTGATAGAGGAAGAGAGGGGGAGGAACCGGTTTTGGGAGAGGGAGAAAGATGAGAGGAAAATGAGAAGAAATATCTCATCCCCTTTTTATAAATCTTTCCCTCCCAAACCACCAATATTACCAAAATGCCATTGCTTATGAATTAAACTTCTACACTGATAACAATCGCGTCTAAGCGGGATATTACAAGTTATATGTTTTCAATCGAAGAGTTTTCTTCCACGAATATTCTAGAAGCTGAAAGAGATCACCTCGTGTCGATAAGTTCCCGAGGGCGGTAATAAGGTATAGATTTTGGATTGTTCAAGTTATATGAAGAATCATTCGGCTAATAAGATCAAAATTGAATTGAGAATACAATAACAAGTTACTGGAGGAATCCAATAGATAATGATAAGTGCAAAAGTTTAAGATCGATTAATCGGGTGCTTGAAGAGACGTAACCTATGTTTGGGGCGTATAAGAGAACCGGTAAGAGTTTGAATCTATTCCAAGACGAATTGTTGCGGAGAAACTCGAGGAGTAACCTAAGAAATATGGTAAGACAATAGAGACCGAAGTTATCTCGGAAAAGAGTATAAGTACGAGATCCTTGCGGTAAAGATACAACGATTAGTAATGGGACTCAAATCCTCAATGGATTCATTGTATGAAAGATGTAAACCTTCCGAAACCATAAGTCGTTTTAGAAGTTGCACAAGTGTTTGTGTGTGAACTTAAGTTGCCTCAGGCATGCTTTCAATCGAGTTCTGCAATGTTTAATGATTATATACGATGTACTGACCAAGAGATAATTACAGAAATTCAGAAAATGGAGAGTTAAGTTGGAACCAGAGTATAAGCCGTTTGATAGGAGCATTGTTAGTCTCGTAACAATTGCTGAAAACCGTTTACAGGTTTTGGCGTATTATCGTGAAAGTAAGTATATGATTCATGTACGAAAGGAAACACAAAGTCAGGAGATGACCAATCCGTAAGTTAAGCAGATGGTTTAGGCTACTAAAAAAATAATAACGTCAGATGGTCTTGTTATGGTAACTACAAAGTTATAAATGAGTAAGATTGGTCGATGAAATTTTATGTGACAATAGTGGTGTATTGCTCCAATTCTAACCCGAGTTGTTAAGAATCAGAGTGGCGCAGCGGAGTAGTATCCAAGGATGAATTAAAGAACAATGCTAAGCTGAAGCTTAGAGAACGAGAAGATGTCAAGTGCTTAATTCTTAAAATATGAAATATCAGTAAGTAGAGGCGACCTGAATATATCACAAGTTCTAATGGAAAATTTTGGAAGTTTAGTTGAGGAATACTTCTGTAATATCCCGCTTAGAAGTATCAGTTAAACGTGTTAGAAACTTCGTTTGCAAGCAATGGCAAAGTTGTAAATAAGGGGAATATGGCAAATGGATAAATATGAAAATTTTTGAGGTTTTCTACTCATTTTTCTTTCACTCCAAAAACAGAAAATTGCTCTCCTTCCCTCTCCCATTTTCGCCCTTCTTCACCATCATCATCATCTCATCAATCATCACCCAATAATCCATTTAAACTCCCTCCTGAACTCTTGTGTGGCAAGTAAGCTTGATTTGAGAAATTTGGAGCAAGAAGAAACAAAGGAAAGATTAGTGATCAAGTGAAGGATAGGCTAGGGTTGAAGCTAAGGATTAAGCCAACATCAAACCCATCTTGAGGTGAGCTCTCTTGGGTTATAGAACCCTTTTTGAGAACCCTTTGATAAGTTTTGAAGGTTATGGTATTTATGAGCAAGTTTGAGGTTTTGTGCCCTTTTTCTCTTTTGCTTAGAATTCCTTGATTAATCATGATGTAGTCTATCTCTATGCCTTAGAAATTCGTCTCTTGAGATGTTATGATGCCTGGGTATGAGTGGTTTAACCTAAAGAGGTGGAGATCACGTTTGTGCATGTTCTATGCTGTCTGATGATGAAAATCGGCCCCCGAATTTGTGAAATCGGCCGCCGATTTTGATGCATAAAATCCAGATTTTGTTACGGCAAATTTCGGCCCCCGATTTTAGCAAATCGGCCCCCGATTTTCCAGCTACCCAATTTCATGTTTTTGAGTATAGGAATGCATATAAGGTAGGATGGGTAATAGGTATGGCATAGGGAGATGATTACTCAATATCTAAGTTTTGTAGAGGAGTATAGAAGCTAGTAATGGGATTATCCCTTACTAAGCAACTCTATATACACACTAAGTATGTGCAGGCCTATGAGCAATGAGAGTAGGAATGCTTTGATAATTATAGTTTAAGACAAGTTTATAGTATTGGTTCCCCAAGATCATAGGTGGTTTATGAAAACGATAAACCAAGGATTTAAAGATTACAGGTTATAGGTTACAGGGTGGTTATAGGATTAAAGTGACAAAATTATATGTTTATATGTTATAGTTAAAGAATTAAAGATTAAAGATAATGGCGTGCTTGCACGTTTCACAGTCATAGGGCGTGTTCATCAGACTCCGGGATTCGCCGGATGGGACTTCTCCGAGAGGGTTGTCCACACGTTTCATAGGGAGTCCGGTGTTAGCCTGATATGATAGGAATTTCACCGGTTTATAGGGAGACGTATCTCGGGGTTGCTCCACCCGGGGTGCCCTCCGTAAAATGAACTCAGATTAATTGTTTGTTCAACGCTAACAGCTAACATAAAACACTTTATTTGTTTTATGATTCATAGTTATAGTTATAGTTACAAAAAGTTTACAGTTACAGGCAGGTTACAGTTAAAGTCATAGGCAGGTTTATAAGACTTGGCGATTCTAGAATTCCCCTAAATTGCCAAGGTAGGCATGGCAACCCTAGGTTCCCTGTGGTTGCCAAACAGTAGGTTGGGTAGAGCTCACTGAGACATTATGTCTCATCCCATTCCTTCTGGTGCAGGTTCACAGGCAGGATCGCAATCAGCACGCAACAAGGGTAAGGAGAAGGCTACGGACTGATCGTGCTGATGTTTTATGTTATGGTTATTTGTATATTATGGATTGTACATCTGATGTATATATGTTTTCGAGATGCTGTATAACTTTGGATTGTAATATTACAATGTGATGTAATATTTGAATGAACTTTTATATTGTAAATTAATGTATCCAGTACGAAATTCTAATACTCGTATAAGATCCTAGGCAATCTTATTATGGGTGTTACAATTTGGTATCAGAGCAGGTCGATTCAGACTGTGCCATGGGTCATTAAAATACAATTCAAGTTTGTGGATCTCTTGGATCCGGGACATTATTCTAAATGTTATATCTGGTTGAAACTGATCACTTTGACTTGTGTATGACAGTTAGGATAAGATGTCTGGGAGGAGAAGAGGTCCTGGCAGGCCTAGATCGAATCAGGCAAATGCTGAGGAAGCCGGAGGAGACCCTAATATGCAATTTTGGGCTCAAATGATGCAACAGCAACAGGCGTTGCAACAACAGTACCAAGAGCAACAAGCTCAGGCTGCGTTACAGCATCAGCAGATGATGCTTATGATGCAGCAACAAGCCCAACAATAGGCCCAGACTCAGCATGAATGGATGGAGATGATGCACCATGGACAAGGTGCTCAACAGCAGACACCACCACCACTAGTGGCGAATCCGTCCTACCGGGAATTTAACAGAAACCACCCTCCTGAGTTTAATGGGGAAGGTGAACCTCCAGAGGCCAAGAGATGGCTGAAACAGATTGAGAAAGTGTTCCGGATGGTGGATTGCCCTGAGGAAAGTAAAGTTTTGTTGGCTACTAACCAGTTCAGAGGCGCAGCAGAAGATTGGTGGGAATCTGCTCAACGCCGAATGATAGCAAATGATACGGAGATCAACTGGGATAACTTCAAGGAAGCAATGATAGAGAAGTATATCCCTATGTCTTATAAAGTGAAGAAAGAACAGGAATTCCTTGAGCTGAAACAAGGTGGCATGTCAGTCACCGAATTTACAAAGAAGTTTGAAGAGTTGTCGTATCTAATGAGAACTGGAAGATGAATCAGTATAGGCGTGGGTTGAGAGGTGAAATTGATACAGCAGTGAGCCTTCAAAGGAACACCAGTTATGACGAGATGGTTCACGATAGTTTGGTTGCGGAAGCGGGTTTTGCCAAGACCGCTAAAGAGAAAGCTGCAGCATATGAAAAGAGAAAGGGAAAGTTTCCAGATAGATATCATGAGAATAAGCCTAAGGGCTCTCCTAAGAGGGGTAAGCAGTCGTTTCCACATCAGTCGAGTGCTGCTTGTAAATATTGTGGGAAAATGCATTATGGTGAATGCATGAGGCAAACAGGTGTGTGTTTCGGGTGTAGGCAGCCGGGGCACATTTTGGCTAATTGTCCAGAAAGAAGAGGTAAAAGTGGAGCTGAAGGTACTACAACAAGTAAAGGCAGAGTGTACTCACTTGATGGCCAGAAGGCTTTGGCAAATGAAGATTTAATTGCCGGTATGTGTTACTTAGGCCAAACTCCAGTTAAAGTGCTTTTTGAATGTGGTGCAACATGTTCCTTTATTTCTTACAAGTGTGTAGGAGCATTACAATTGTCTATGTCACCATTGATACCTCCTATGACGGTATCTACCGCTACTGAGGGCGGAGTGGTAGCTAGTTTTATATGTGAAAATTGCCCGATCACTGTATCTAGTAAGACATACTACATAGATTTGGTGTGTCTTCCCATGATACAACTGGATGTGATCCTAGGAATGGATTGGTTATCTGCTAATCATGTGTATATTGGTTGTGCGGAAAAGTGTATTTTTATGCCTACAGATGATACGACCGAAGGTGTGGCTTTATCAGAGTTAATCAACCGCACTCATCAGCTTACTCAGCTTATGTGTGCTCAGGATAGGGGTTTTTATGTGATGGTTACTGTGACTTCAGAATCAGAACTGAGTCCCAGTGACATTCCTGTTGTCAGTGATTATTTAGATGTTTTTCCCTCGGAGATAAGTAATTTACCCCCTGAACGGGAAGTTGAGTTTTCCATTGATCTCATCCCAGGATCTGAGCCAGTTTCAGTGGCGCCTTACAGAATGTCACCATCAGAGTTAAAGGAATTGAAGTCTCAGTTGGAAGACTTAATTCAGAAACATTTTATCAGGCCTAGTGTGTCACCTTGGGGTGCGCCAGTATTGTTGGTTAAGAAGAAGGATGGTAGTATGAGATTGTGTATCGACTACCGTCGGCTGAATAAAGTAACAATTAAGAACAAGTATCCGTTACCAAGGATTGATGATCTTTTGGATCAACTCAAAGGAGCCACAGTGTTTTCAAAGATTGATCTCAGATCAGGATACCACCAGATTCGTATCAAATCGTCAGATGTGTCCAAGACGGCGTTCAGAACACGTTATGGACATTATGAATTTCTGGTTATGCCGTTTGGAGTGACAAATGCTCCAGCTGTGTTTATGGACTACATGAATAGGATTTTCCAGCCTTACCTGGATCAGTTTGTTGTAATTTTCATAGATGATATCTTGATTTATTCAAAGGACTCACAGGAACATGCTCAGCATCTGAGGATTGTTTTGGACATTCTCAGAGAAAATCAGTTATATGCAAAATTCAGCAAATGTGAATTTTGGTTATCGGAAATTCAGTTTTTGGGGCATGTTATTTCTAAAGGAGGAGTGTCAGTTGACTCATCGAAGGTTGAAGCTGTCCTTAATTGGGCCAGACCAGCAAATGTAACAGAGGTTCGGAGTTTCCTGGGTTTAGCAGGTTACTACCGAAGATTTATTATGAGATTTTCACAGATTGCTTTACCATTGACACGCCTCACGAGGAAAGATGTGCCTTTTGTCTGGGACGAAGATTGTGAGAAAAGTTTCCGGATCTTGAGAAAGAAATTATCCAAGGCTCCAGTATTAGCAATACCAGACCCTGAAAAGAAATATGTGGTTTATTGTGATGCGTCCTCTAAAGGACTGGGCAGTGTGCTCATGCAAGAAGGTAATGTGATAGCTTATGCTTCTCGGCAGCTTAAATCTCATGAGGAGAATTACCCCACTCATGACCTTGAGTTGGCGGCAATAGTTTTTGCTTTGAAAGTGTGGAGGCACCATTTATATGGATCACAATTTGACTTGTTCAGTGACCATAAAAGTTTAAAGTATTTGTTCGATCAACGGGAACTGAACATGAGACAGAGAAGATGGATGGAATATTTAAAGGATTTTGATTTTGAGTTAAAGTATCACCCTGGAAAGGCGAATGTAGTTGCTGACGCCTTGAGCAGGAAGTCTTTGATTAGAGCAGAAGTGTTGATGCATACCTGTGGTTTATATGAGAAATTTCGGGATCTTAATCTCAGCGTTACAGAAATGGGTGATGGCGTCTTGTTACAAAGATTAGAGGTTACTTGTGATTTGCGGTCCCAAATCGCACAAGCTCAAGGATCGGATGTGAATCTTCAGAGGAAGATTGGTCAGTCAGAGTTTTCAAGGGCTTCGGATGGTACTCTGCTGTTTGAAGGTAGAGTTTGTGTTCCTAATGATGCTAGTTTATAAAGGTTGATTTTAGAAGAGGCACACAAGAGTAGTTTCAGTATTCATCCAGGTACCACTAAAATGTACCAAGACTTAAAGAAAGATTATTGGTGGCCGGGGATGAAGACCGATATTGCGGAGTTCGTATCACGTTGTATTGTGTGTCAACAAGTGAAGATTGAACATCAGAGACCTGCAGGGATGCTTATACCATTGGAAATCCCCCAGTGGAAATGGGAAGAGATCTCTATGGATTTTGTGACAGGGTTACCTCGGACTCAACGGGGACATGATTCAATTTGGGTAGTTGTCGATCGGTTAACTAAGTCTGCTGACTTTTTACCGGTTAGGACTACTTACAGGGCTGCTCAGTACGCAGAATTGTTCATAGCGGAGATTGTGAAATTACATGGTGTTCCAACCAGCATTGTGTCAGATAGAGACCCTATCTTTACTTCTCACTTTTGGAAAGCTTTTCAGAAGGCTTTGGGAACAAGGTTAAAGTTAAGTACGTCTCATCATCCTCAAACAGATGGACAATCTGAGAGAACTATTCAGACGTTAGAGGATATGCTACGTGCATGCATTTTAGAGGATGGAGAAAGTTGGAATAATCATCTGCCTTTGATCGAATTTTCGTATAATAATAGTTACCATTCTAGCATTGGAATGGCACCATATGAGGCACTGTATGGCAGGAGGTGTAGAACACCGCTTTGTTGGTCAGAGGTTGGAGATAAAAGTATTTTGGGACCTGAGATTATTCAGGAAACCACTTTAAAGATTAAATCCATTCAGGATAAGATTAGAACTGCTCAAAGTCGACAGAAGAGTTATGCGGACTGTAACGACCCTATTTTCGTATATTATATTTTTATATATTTTATTTTATGGTTTTGCATTTAAAAATATTTTCTCGTAATCTCGAAATAATTATTTGGCGCGAGGATACGTTCGTAATCGAGTTTTTAAGGTTTTGGGCGAAATTGGGCCTAGGGCGTGAATAGTAATGGGCTTGGTCATGAATAAGTGGTAATGATCAAGTGGATGAGATTTAGTGAGCTTGGATTGGATTGGATGGCTAGGATTGATCATGAGAGAGTTAGTAAGAATGGATGGCCATGATTGATTGGCTTGGATTATAAAGATTAACACAAAGACTTTTTGAACCACTATTCATTGTCTTTTAAGAAGCTGAAAACGTGAAGAGAAAGGGGGAAAACGTGAGAGAAGCTAGGGCAAGCGATTTTGTGAAGAGAAAAGCTTGGAACTTTCGTAGATTCATCGATTTTGAGGTAAGAGAGGTAGTATTGCTATCACAAGTGATCGATTGAGAAGGGGAGAATGTCGATTTCTCCATCCCAAACTTCTCCTCTCACTTTGTCTAGGTTTTGATAGAAAGTTTTTATGATTAAAGTTGTTAATGATCATGATTATGCTTATTTGATACTAAGTGATGTTGATAGTATGTTTAATTGAAGTTATATGATGTTATCTATGTTTGGGTATTCGAAAATGTTGTTGTTGTTCAAGAAAAGCTTGCGTGAAACCCTAACAATGGTGGTTTTTGTTAAGGTTATTATGTTGTGTGAGTATGTGTTATATAATGTTTGGAATGGCTGTTTGGAACTAATAGAGTGTGTCTAAGGTTTTGAAAGAGGATTTGGACTTAATAATATTAAAGACTAAGGTGTGGGAATTGATGAATATAATTGAATTGATATGGTATCCAAAGGATTGGATTTACCTTAGAAACATTTATGTTTATTTGGAGTTTTGGTTTAGTATGATGTTGTTGGTGATGTTGTGAACCATGTTTGATGATTTATGCATGTTTGTATTATGATTGGCCATGAGTGCCTACTTGTTGAAGTTAGCATGAGTATTGGTAGTGTACACACATATTTGAGCATATGTAGGTGTAAATATCAATAATTGCTAAGTGAACATACATGCATTTCATGATGGTATGTATGCTCTTTATGGGTAAGAATGAGAGGTGCAGAAGAATGAAATCCAATTATTATTGGTCATATGCACGACTGTCCTTATATGGCGAATGAGAGGTGCAGAAGAATGAAATCCAATTATTATTGGTTATATGCACGACCGTCCTTATATGGCGAATGAGAGGTGCAGAAGTAATCCAGCTTCGGTTGGTCAAGTGTACGACTGTCCCTTTATGGCGAATGAGAGGTACACAAGGGATATAAGTTTATCCAACAGTCCGCCATGACTCTAAAGCTGAGCAGGAATTGGTACCACATGCATTAGAGTGCATTTTAGGAACATACATTCTAACTGACATTAGTGTGTATTTTAGGGATTATGTGTGCATAATGGTTGTTAAGTGATATTATGTGTGCATAATGGTTGTGAGTGGTAATTGTATTTGAAGAGTTTTGTGCTTCGTGTGGGGTTGAGAGTTTTGTGCTTCGTGTGGGGTTGAGAGTTTTGTGCTTCGTGTGGGGTTGATGAGTTTTGTGTTTTGTGGATTACGTGTTGTGTTTTGGTTATGTATAATAATGTATTATTTATACATGTTTATTGGTTGTGATACTAACACTCTCTGTTTTGTGTTATTTGCTGGATCTTTGGGGATCCAGAATATCAGGGTGACGAGGCTATCGTCGAGGAGTAGCTTTTGCTGTTTAGAAGCTTGCGTAGTGGTGAGGACATAGCTTAGCTATCCTTACTTTTTGTACTAGGTGTTGTATCCTAGTTAGAGTTTAGGCTCTGATAGTTGTAACACTACTTTGGGTATCTGAACGTGTATGTATAATTTGGCAATAGTCTCTGTTGTAGATATGGATGTTAGTTTTCTAATGCCGTTGGTTTGATGTCAAAACGATTTATAGAACTTGAGTTATGGTTGAATTTCTGCTGTATGTCACAGTGAATTTTTATGAGTTTTCTGCACAACTTTTCCGATTTTGAAACAAAAACTGGTACTGATCGGTACAGAATTGGCCTTGGGTGTAAACATGAAAGTTTTAGATAATTTTGTTAGCTTTCCAGTGGCTTTGGTTTGGTGTGAAAATGATTTTTAGTTTTTGAGTTATGATGAAAATACTCAGAGGTGGTCTTAGTGAAACTGTGCTGTGACAGCATTTTCAGTTTTATGTTTTTACGTCTTTTTCACTCGTCTTTGTTTTAGATTGGTCTTTGGTATGAACATGTGGTATGTTGTAATGTGTTTTGAAAACGGGAACAAAATGAAGCGATCGATTTTGTGAACTTTGAGCTAGCAGGGGTATGAGCATAGAAGGGGTATCCTGTAGAAGGGGTATCCTGTTAGAAGGGGTATCCTGTTAGAAGGGGTATCGTCTCATGTTTGTTATTTTTTTATTTTATCTTTCCGCTGCTGTATGGGAATCAAACATGTTTTGATCTGTTGTTGTTTATGAAAATGCGTTTTCATTATGTTGTAACTTCCTATGTCCTTAACGTTTTCTTTATTAAAGTTAATAATCGGCGGTTAGGGGTTAGGGTGTTACACAGACAAGAGGCGAAGACCTCTAGAGTTCGAAGTAGGAGATCATGTTTTCCTGAAAGTTACCCCTAAGCTGGGACTACGAGGTGTTTTCAGAACAAAGAAATTGAGTCCAAGATTCATTGGGCCATTCCAGATACTTAAACGTGTCGGACCAGCAGCTTACCAATTGGCTCTGCCACCGGCGATGTCAGGATTACATGATGTTTTCCATGTTTCACAGTTAAGGAAGTTCATTCCTGATCCTCACCAACCAGTAGAGTTGGAAACTATCGACTTGAGATCAGATTTGACTTTTCGACCCGAACCAGAACGGATTATTGAACGTGATGTTAAAACATTGAGAAACAAAGAGATTCCAATTGTTAAAGTCATATGGAAAGGTTCTCCCTACGGTGAAGCTACATGGGAATTGGAATCGCAGATGCAGGAGAATTATCCACATCTTTTTACAGGTAATTTCTAAATTTCGAGGACGAAATTTCTTTAAGGGGGGTAGAGTGTAATATCCCGCTTAGAAGTATCAGTTAAACGTGTTAGAAACTTCGTTTGCAAGCAATGGCAAAGTTGTAAATAAGGGGAATATGGCAAATGGATAAATATGAAAATTTTTGAGGTTTTCTACTCATTTTTCTTTCACTCCAAAAACAGAAAATTGCTCTCCTTCCCTCTCCCATTTTCGCCCTTCTTCACCATCATCATCATCTCATCAATCATCACCCAATAATCCATTTAAACTCCCTCCTGAACTCTTGTGTGGCAAGTAAGCTTGATTTGAGAAATTTGGAGCAAGAAGAAACAAAGGAAAGATTAGTGATCAAGTGAAGGATAGGCTAGGGTTGAAGCTAAGGATTAAGCCAACATCAAACCCATCTTGAGGTGAGCTCTCTTGGGTTATAGAACCCTTTTTGAGAACCCTTTGATAAGTTTTGAAGGTTATGGTATTTATGAGCAAGTTTGAGGTTTTGTGCCCTTTTTCTCTTTTGCTTAGAATTCCTTGATTAATCATGATGTAGTCTATCTCTATGCCTTAGAAATTCGTCTCTTGAGATGTTATGATGCCTGGGTATGAGTGGTTTAACCTAAAGAGATGGAGATCACGTTTGTGCATGTTCTATGCTGTCTGATGATGAAAATCGGCCGCCGATTTTGATGCATAAAATCCAGATTTTGTTACGGCAAATTTCGGCCCCCGATTTTCCAGCTACCCAATTTCATGTTTTTGAGTATAGGAATGCATATAAGGTAGGATGGGTAATAGGTATGGCATAGGGAGATGATTACTCAATATCTAAGTTTTGTAGAGGAGTATAGAAGCTAGTAATGGGATTATCCCTTACTAAGCAACTCTATATACACACTAAGTATGTGCAGGCCTATGAGCAATGAGAGTAGGAATGCTTTGATAATTATAGTTTAAGACAAGTTTATAGTATTGGTTTCCCAAGATCATAGGTGGTTTATGAAAACGATAAACCAAGGATTTAAAGATTACAGGTTATAGGTTACAGGGTGGTTATAGGATTAAAGTGACAAAATTATATGTTTATATGTTATAGTTAAAGAATTAAAGATTAAAGATAATGGCGTGCTTGCACGTTTCACAGTCATAGGGCGTGTTCATCAGACTCCGGGATTCGCCGGATGGGACTTCTCCGAGAGGGTTGTCCACACGTTTCATAGGGAGTCCGGTGTTAGCCTGATATGATAGGAATTTCACCGGTTTATAGAGAGACGTATCTCGGGGTTGCTCCACCCGGGGTGCCCTCCGTAAAATGAACTCAGATTAATTGTTTGTTCAACGCTAACAGCTAACATAAAACACTTTATTTGTTTTATGATTCATAGTTATAGTTATAGTTACAGAAACTTTACAGTTACAGGCAGGTTACAGTTAAAGTCATAGGCAGGTTTATAAGACTTGGCGATTCTAGAATTCCCCTAAATTGCCAAGGTAGGCATGGCGACCCTAGGTTCCCTGTGGTTGCCAAACAGTAGGTTGGGTAGAGCTCACTGAGACATTATGTCTCATCCCATTCCTTCCAGTGCAGGTTCACAGGCAGGATCGCAATCAGCACGCAACAAGGGTAAGGAGAAGGCTACGGACTGATCGTGCTGATGTTTTATGTTATGGTTATTTGTATATTATGGATTGTACATCTGATGTATATATGTTTTCGAGATGCTGTATAACTTTGGATTGTAATATTACAATGTGATGTAATATTTGAATGAACTTTTATATTGTAAATTAATGTATCCAGTACGAAATTCTAATACTCGTATAAGATCCTAGGCAATCTTATTATGGGTGTTACAACTTCAAACCTCGAATCCCATGAGGAAAGGAATATCGAAATAGTTTAAGAGTATGTAGTAAGATATAAGAAGAATGTGTTCCTAGGAGGTTAAGTTTTAAGTGAATGAAGTTACCGCTAGTAAGGTAACCCAGCTATTTTAGCTCCATAATTTCAGGTAGACCTGAAGAGTAAGTTCAGCCAAGAAAGGATTATTCATGAGGCAACAACAAGGCTGTGGTTGCGAAGTAATATGGAATCGAAGCATTTGTCAGAAGCGACAATGCAGTGGCATGTAAGTTATTCCACATTGTACCCACGCTATGTTAACATGTCGCATGTACCGGGTTATGTCTAGTAATGTGTACTTATTGAACGGTGTTTATGCTACTCAGATAGTAGTGTAGCCCTTTCCTTTTCAGTTATGTGACATGTATAAGTCACTAAGGTACGCAGCTGGTACGCAGCTAGTAATGTTTAACTAGACATCTGATTGAAAACATATAACACCTGGTGCAAAGTTGGTGCAAAGGCTTTTGCCAACGAAGATTTGATTGCCGGTATGTGTTACCTTGGTTCATACCCAGTAAAAGTTCTTTTTGATTGCGGCACTACTTGTTCTTTTATTTCACATAAATGTGTAGAGGCACTGCAATTACCTTTGTCTCCCTTGAATCCTCCGATGTTAGTATCTACCGCTACTGAGGGCGGAATTGAGGCAAAGTATGTTTGTGAGAATTGTCCTATTACTGTGTCTAGTAAGACTTACTATGTTGATTTAGTTTGCCTCCCGATGGAGCAACTTGACGTAATCTTAGGCATGGATTGGCTCTCCGCTAACCATGTCTATATAGGATGTTCAGAGGAGAGTATTTATATGCCTATCAGTGATACGACAGAAGGTGTGGCTCTGTCTGAATTGATTAACCGCACCCACCAGTTAATTCAATTCATCTGTGCTCAAGATAAGGGATTTTATGTAATGCTCATTGTGGCTTCAGAGTCAGAGTTAAGTCCCAGTGACATTCCTATTGTAAATGAGTACCTGGATGTTTTCCCTTCAGAAGTAACTAGTTTACCTCCAGAGCGAGAGGTGGAGTTTTCAATTGATTTGATTCCAGGAGCGGAGCCAGTGTCTGTGGCACCGTACAGAATGTCACCAACAGAGTTGAAAGAGCTGAAATCTCAACTCGAGGATTTAATCCAGAAGCATTTTATCAGGCCCAGTGTATCACCTTGGGGTGCTCCAGTTTTGTTAGTCAAAAAGAAAGACGGAAGCATGAGGCTGTGTATTGACTACCGCCAACTTAATAGAGTGACTATCAAGAACAAGTATCCTCTTCCAAGGATTGATGATCTCCTAGATCAGCTCAAGGGAGCGACAGTATTTTCCAAGATTGATCTTCGATCGGGTTATCATCAGATTCGTATTAAATCTTCAGATGTGTCTAAGACGGCGTTTCGAACGCGTTATGGGCACTATGAATTTCTGGTTATGCCTTTCGGTGTAACTAATGCTCCAGCAGTATTTATGGATTACATGAACAGGATATTTCAGCCTTATCTCGATGAATTTGTGGTGATTTTCATTGATGATATCTTAATCTATTCTAAGGATCCTCAAGAGCATGCTCAACATTTGAAAATTGTAATGGATGTCCTTAGAGACAAGCAGATGTACGCTAAGTTTAGCAAGTGTGAGTTCTGGTTATCCGAGATTAAGTTTTTGGGTCATGTTATTTCTCAAGGAGGAGTAGCTGTTGATCCATCTAAAGTTGAGGCTGTTCTCAATTGGGAAAGACCAAAGAATGTAGCTGAAGTCAGGAGCTTTCTAGGCTTGGCAGGTTATTATCGAAGATTCATTATGAAGTTTTCTCAGATTGCCTTACCCCTGTCACGCCTCACCAGAAAGGATGTACCCTTTGTTTGGGATGAAGAATGTGAAGGAAGTTTCAGAGTTCTGAAAAAGAAGTTAACTAAAGCCCCAGTGTTGGCAATACCAGATCCTGAAAGGAGATACACCGTTTTCTGCGATGCATCTTCCAAGGGACTGGGAAGTGTTCTCATGCAAGGAGAAAATGTAATAGCTTATGCCTCTTGACAGCTCAAGACTCATGAGGAGAATTACCCCACCCATGATCTTGAGTTAGCAGCAATAGTTTTTGCATTGAAGATATGGAGACATCATTTGTTTGGTGCGCAGTTTGATTTGTTTAGTGATCATAAGAGTTTGAAGTATTTGTTTGACCAACGAGATCTTAATATGAGACAGAGGCGATGGATGGAATACCTTAAAGACTTTGATTTTGATTTGAAATACCATCCAGGAAAGGCAAATGTGGTAGCAGATGCTTTGAGTCGGAAGGCTTTGGTTAAAGCTGAGGTGATGATGCACACGTGTGGGTTGTATGAAAAGTTTAGAGACCTTAACCTCCATGTTACTGATTTGGATGGTGGCATCTTGTTAAACAAGATAGAGATTTCTTGCGACCTACGGTCTAGGATTGCACAAGCTCAATCTGTGGATATGGACCTTCAAAGAAAAGTTGGTCAAGCAGAGTTTTCATGGGCACCAGATGGTATATTACTGTTTGAGGGAAGAGTTTACGTTCCGAACGATGAGGAATTGAAAAGGTTGATTTTAGAAGAGGCGCATAAGAGCAGTTTCAGCATTCATCCAGGTACCACCAAGATGTATCAAGATTTGAAAAGAGATTATTGGTGGCCTAGCATGAAAAGAGATGTTGCAGAATTTGTGTCGCGGTGCATTGTATGTCAGCAGGTGAAGATTGAACATCAAAGGCCTGCAGGAATGTTAGTACCTTTGGAAATTCCACAATGGAAATGGGAAGATATAACCATGGATTTTGTGAGTGGATTACCTCGAACGCAGCGAGGACATGACTCCATTTGGGTAATAGTGGACCGGTTAACCAAGTCAGCTCACTTCTTGCCGGTTAAGACTACGTATCGAGCCTCACGGTATGCCGAATTGTTTATTTCAGAAATAGTGAAACTCCATGGTGTACCTGCTAGTATAGTGTCTGACAGAGATCCTATCTTCACATCTCACTTTTGGAAAGCTTTTCAGAAAGCTTTGGGGACAAGATTAAGGATGAGCACGTCCCATCATCCTCAAACAGATGGGCAATCAGAAAGGACTATTCAGACATTAGAGGATATGTTACGTGCATGCATTTTAGAAGATGGAGGAAGTTGGAATGATCACCTACCATTGATTGAATTTTCTTACAATAATAGTTACCATTCTAGCATTGGAATGGCACCTTATGAAGCCCTGTATGGTAGGAAATGTAGAACCCCGCTTTGTTGGGCTGAAGTTGGAGATAAGAGCCTTTTGGGACCAGAAATCATTCAGGAGACGACTCTAAAGATTAAGTCTATTCAAGATAAGATGAGAACAGCGCAGAGTCGCCAGAAAAGTTATGCTGATAGGAGGCGAAGACCCTTAGAGTTTGAGGAAGGAGATCATGTATTTCTTAAGGTTACACCCAAGTTGGGATTAAGAGGAGCATTCCGAACCAAGAAACTTTGTCCAAGATATGTTGGACCATTTCAAATACTTCGTCGTGTTGGTCCGGCAGCTTATCAATTAGCGCTGCCACCAGCCATGTCAGGACTGCATGATGTATTCCACGTCTCCCAGCTGAGGAAGTTCATCCCTGATCCTTTTCAACCAGTGGAATTGGACAGTATTGATTTGAGATCAGACTTGACTTTTCAACCTGAGCCAGACCAGATAATTGATCGCGATGTTAAGACCTTGCGGAACAAAGAAATCCCTATTGTTAAAGTGGTATGGAAAGGTTCTCCCGACGGCGAAGCAACGTGGGAGCTAGAGTCGGAAATGCAAGAGAACTATCCCCATCTATTTTCAGGTAAATTCTAAATTTCGAGGACGAAATTTCTTTAAGGGGGGTAGATTGTAATATCCCGCTTATTATTAGTATCAGTTATCAGTGTTAGAAGCAATTAATAAGCGCGGCAATTTAGTAATAAGTGGCAATGGCAAATTGGTAATTAATTCAAAAAGGGAGTAGCAATTTAAATGGAAAGGAAGAGATATTTTTCCATTGTGATTTTCTTCTTCTCTTCCACTCTCTCAAATCAGTCTCTCTCCCTCATTTTTCCCTCACTCTCACGCCACCTCCCCTCACCCAAATCCTTCAAGCTTCCATCAATAATTCTTGTGGAGTTGCTAGCAAGTAGTTTGAGGAGATTAGAACAAATAGAGGAAGAAATAAGGAAGGAACAAGCTAGGGTTTGCAAGAACAAGCTTAACCAGCACCAAATAAGGTTTAGGTGAGCTCATTTCAGATTATAGAACCAATCTAGAGTGCTTTTGATAAGTTTTATAAGTTATAGAAAGTTTTCAAGTTTACCCTAATTTCCTTGCTTGTTTAATCTTTGCTCATGAGTGTTTATAATTGTTAATTTATGAAGGAAAATCAAATTTACCATGTTTAGGAAGCATGGGTATCATTGAATGGGCAAAAATGGTGGAAAATCACGTTTTTACACAGGTTTATACTGATACGGTCGCTGTAGCGACGGACTGTCGCTTGTAGCGACCAGACAGGGTTTTTCCCTGCCTAGCCGCGCTTGTAGCGACCACACTGGCGCTTGTAGCGAGGAACTGGGCGCTTGTAGCGACCAGGTTCTGTCTACTGGCGCTTGTAGCGACCAGAAGGGCGCTGTAGCGACCAGCCCTGGACAGCCCAACCTAGTTGAGTTGTTCTGGGGGTCCTGGTACGCGCGGGCATGGCTTTTTGGCAACTGATTTCTTATAATATATTTTAGAAACATAAACCACCATTTTAGTTCCTTCCAAAGGCTTCCAAAGGTTGAGGAATTACTTGAGCAAAGATTATGCAAAGCTTGGGAAATTCATGAATTAAAATTATATGGTTAGGTAAGCCCTAAGAGTGACATATGAGAACGATATGTCTAGAACCTTGAATAGGTTAACAGGAATAGAATTACTTTCAGGTAGGTACATGATACCTTAGTCAGTGGGACTTAATTTCCCCGATTCAGGCATAGTTACAGGTTATCAGGACGTGCCTCAGTGCTCGCGTCAGAGTGACATTGGGGGAACATGTATCAGTTTTATCAGGATAGGTATAATCATATATCAGGAATAATAATTAATAATCAGGACAAGCTTTGTGTCTTCTGTTTTCTCGACCAGTTAGAGAGAACAGGGGGTTTCAGCATTGCTGAAACGGGCAGGAACTTTCCGTGAGGATAACCACACAGAGTTATAGTGTGTCTCCTGTGCTCTCGACCAGTTAGAGAGGACGGGGGGTTCCAGATACAGTTGGAACGGGCAGGAATCTTCCGCGAGGATAACCACACACTTAGGCAAGAGGAGTCCGGTGTTAGCCTGATATGATAGGAATTTTCACCGGTTATCAGGGGAATGTACTTCGGGGTTACTCCACCCGGGGGCATTCCGTAAAATGAACTTAGATAATAATGTTTGTTCAACGCTAACAGCTAACATAATATCAGTTAATATTCTAATACATTATCAGTCAGGAAATATTATTCAGACAATTATCAGATATCAGTCAGCAGTTATCAGATGGTGATCCTAGGTCTCCCCTTGATCACCAGATCAGCAGAATCAGTCAGATGACCCTCTATGGGTAAAGTTAAGACTTGGCGATCATAGGTATCCCCAAGATCGCCGAGGTAGGCACGGCGACCCTAGGTTCCCTGAGGTTGCCAAATAGTAGGTAGGGTAGGAGCTCACTGAGACATTATGTCTCATCCCTTTCCTTCTGGTGCAGGTTCTTCTCAGGTGGCACGACGCAAAGGTAAAGAGAAAGCTACAGATTGATCGTGCCGTATTATGTTTTATCATGTGGATGTCGTATAAGATCGATGTATATGATGTATATTATAAGGAATCTTATGTATTGGATCTTGAGTTGTAACATAAGCTTGTGTATTGTGTAATCAATAAATAACTTTTCTGTATTGTATTTAATGTATCCAGTACGAAATTTTAATACTCGTAAGAGATCCTAGGCAATCTCTATATGGGTGTTACAATTTGGTATCAGAGCAGGTTGATTCAGACCGTGCCTTGGGTCATTAAAGTACAATCCAAGTTTGTGGAACTCTTGGATCCAGGACATTATTCTAAATGTTATATTCAGTTAAAACTGATCACTTTGACTTGTTTATGTCAGCTAGGATAAGATGTCTGGGAGAAGAAGAGGTAGACCTCGTACTAATCAAGCTAGTGACGAAAGTGGAGGACCCAGCATGAATTCTTGGGAACAAATGATTCAACAACAACAGGCCTGGCAGCAGCAGTATCAGGAGCAACAAGCTCAGAATGCATTACAGTATGAGCAAATGATGCTGATGATGCAACATCAATCTCAGCAACAGGCTCAGGCTCAACAACAATGGATGGAAATGATGCAGCAAGGTCAAGGTTTCCATCCACAGCCACCACCTCCTCCCGTAATTGGTAACCCAGTGTTCCGCGAATACAACAGACATCACCCTCCGGAGTTCAATGGAGAAGGTGAACCTCAAGAAGCTAGGAAGTGGATTAAGCAAATGGAAAAGATCTTTAGAATGGCTGAATGTTCAGAGGAAGATAAAGTGGTCTACGCCACAAACCAACTCAGAGGCGCAGCAGAAGATTGGTGGGAATCTGCTCAGCGCAGGATGGAAGCCAATGGTGTAGAAGTGAATTGGGAGAACTTTAAAGGAGTGATGTTGGAAAAGTATTTACCTTTGTCTTACAAGGTAAAGAAGGAGCAAGAGTTCTTAGAATTGAAACAAGGTAGTATGTCGGTTGCTGAGTTTACAAAGAAGTTTGAAGAGTTGTCCTATTACTCCACACACAACGAATATGCTGAGAATGAAGTGTGGAAAATGAATCAGTATAAAAGAGGTTTAAGAGGCGAGATCGACACCGCTGTGAGTCTTTAGAGGACAACGAGTTATGATGAACTAGTGCATGATAGCTTGGTGGTTGAAGCAGGGTCTTGCTAAGGCCTCGAAAGAAAGAGCGGCAGCTTATGAGAAGAAGAAAAACAGAATGTCAGATAAGTATCATGATAAGCTCAAGCCAAAAGGATCCCCTCAGAGAGGGAAGCAGACATACTCTCCACGATCAAATCCTCCACAGACTAATCCTACTTGTAAGACGTGTGGGAGAATGCATCAAGGAGAGTGTATGGAAGGTGCTAATGTATGCTTTGGATGTAAGCAGCCCGGACACTTCTTGCGAGAATGTCCCTATAAGCGAGGAAAAGGAGTAGCTGAAGAAACTACAACCAGCAAAGGAAGGGTGTACTCCTTAGATGGTGCAAAGGCTTTTGCCAACGAAGATTTGATTGCCGGTATGTGTTACCTTGGTTCATACCCAGTAAAAGTTCTTTTTGATTGCGGCACTACTTGTTCTTTTATTTCACATAAATGTGTAGAGGCACTGCAATTACCTTTGTCTCCCTTGAATCCTCCGATGTTAGTATCTACCGCTACTGAGGGCGGAATTGAGGCAAAGTATGTTTGTGAGAATTGTCCTATTACTGTGTCTAGTAAGACTTACTATGTTGATTTAGTTTGCCTCCCGATGGAGCAACTTGACGTAATCTTAGGCATGGATTGGCTCTCCGCTAACCATGTCTATATAGGATGTTCAGAGAAGAGTATTTATATGCCTATCAGTGATACGACAGAAGGTGTGGCTCTGTCTGAATTGATTAACCGCACCCACCAGTTAATTCAATTCATCTGTGCTCAAGATAAGGGATTTTATGTAATGCTCATTGTGGCTTCAGAGTCAGAGTTAAGTCCCAGTGACATTCCTATTGTAAATGAGTACCTGGATGTTTTCCCTTCAGAAGTAACTAGTTTACCTCCAGAGCGAGAGGTGGAGTTTTCAATTGATTTGATTCCAGGAGCGGAGCCAGTGTCTGTGGCACCGTACAGAATGTCACCAACAGAGTTGAAAGAGCTGAAATCTCAACTCGAGGATTTAATCCAGAAGCATTTTATCAGGCCCAGTGTATCACCTTGGGGTGCTCCAGTTTTGTTAGTCAAAAAGAAAGACGGAAGCATGAGGCTGTGTATTGACTACCGCCAACTTAATAGAGTGACTATCAAGAACAAGTATCCTCTTCCAAGGATTGATGATCTCCTAGATCAGCTCAAGGGAGCGACAGTATTTTCCAAGATTGATCTTCGATCGGGTTATCATCAGATTCGTATTAAATCTTCAGATGTGTCTAAGACGGCGTTTCGAACGCGTTATGGGCACTATGAATTTCTGGTTATGCCTTTCGGTGTAACTAATGCTCCAGCAGTATTTATGGATTACATGAACAGGATATTTCAGCCTTATCTCGATCAATTTGTGGTGATTTTCATTGATGATATCTTAATCTATTCTAAGGATCCTCAGGAGCATGCTCAACATTTGAAAATTGTAATGGATGTCCTTAGAGACAAGCAGATGTACGCTAAGTTTAGCAAGTGTGAGTTCTGGTTATCCGAGATTAAGTTTTTGGGTCATGTTATTTCTCAAGGAGGAGTAGCTGTTGATCCATCTAAAGTTGAGGCTGTTCTCAATTGGGAAAGACCAAAGAATGTAGCTGAAGTCAGGAGCTTTCTAGGCTTGGCAGGTTATTATCGAAGATTCATTATGAAGTTTTCTCAGATTGCCTTACCCCTGTCACGCCTCACCAGAAAGGATGTACCCTTTGTTTGGGATGAAGAATGTGAAGGAAGTTTCAGAGTTCTGAAAAAGAAGTTAACTAAAGCCCCAGTGTTGGCAATACCAGATCCTGAAAGGAGATACACCGTTTTCTGCGATGCATCTTCCAAGGGACTGGGAAGTGTTCTCATGCAAGGAGAAAATGTAATAGCTTATGCCTCTTGACAGCTCAAGACTCATGAGGAGAATTACCCCACCCATGATCTTGAGTTAGCAGCAATAGTTTTTGCATTGAAGATATGGAGACATCATTTGTTTGGTGCGCAGTTTGATTTGTTTAGTGATCATAAGAGTTTGAAGTATTTGTTTGACCAACGAGATCTTAATATGAGACAGAGGCGATGGATGGAATACCTTAAAGACTTTGATTTTGATTTGAAATACCATCCAGGAAAGGCAAATGTGGTAGCAGATGCTTGAGTCGGAAGGCTTTGGTTAAAGCTGAGGTGATGATGCACACGTGTGGGTTGTATGAAAAGTTTAGAGACCTTAACCTCCATGTTACTGATTTGGATGGTGGCATCTTGTTAAACAAGATAGAGATTTCTTGCGACCTACGGTCTAGGATTGCACAAGCTCAATCTGTGGATATGGACCTTCAAAGAAAAGTTGGTCAAGCAGAGTTTTCATGGGCACCAGATGGTATATTACTGTTTGAGGGAAGAGTTTACGTTCCGAACGATGAGGAATTGAAAAGGTTTGATTTTAGAAGAGGCGCATAAGAGCAGTTTCAGCATTCATCCAGGTACCACCAAGATGTATCAAGATTTGAAAAGAGATTATTGGTGGCCTAGCATGAAAAGAGATGTTGCAGAATTTGTGTCGCGGTGCATTGTATGTCAGCAGGTGAAGATTGAACATCAAAGGCCTGCAGGAATGTTAGTACCTTTGGAAATTCCACAATGGAAATGGGAAGATATAACCATGGATTTTGTGAGTGGATTACCTCGAACGCAGCGAGGACATGACTCCATTTGGGTAATAGTGGACCGGTTAACCAAGTCAGCTCACTTCTTGCCGGTTAAGACTACGTATCGAGCCTCACGGTATGCCGAATTGTTTATTTCAGAAATAGTGAAACTCCATGGTGTACCTGCTAGTATAGTGTCTGACAGAGATCCTATCTTCACATCTCACTTTTGGAAAGCTTTTCAGAAAGCTTTGGGGACAAGATTAAGGATGAGCACGTCCCATCATCCTCAAACAGATGGGCAATCAGAAAGGACTATTCAGACATTAGAGGATATGTTACGTGCATGCATTTTAGAAGATGGAGGAAGTTGGAATGATCACCTACCATTGATTGAATTTTCTTACAATAATAGTTACCATTCTAGCATTGGAATGGCACCTTATGAAGCCCTGTATGGTAGGAAATGTAGAACCCCGCTTTGTTGGGCTGAAGTTGGAGATAAGAGCCTTTTGGGACCAGAAATCATTCAGGAGACGACTCTAAAGATTAAGTCTATTCAAGATAAGATGAGAACAGCGCAGAGTCGCCAGAAAAGTTATGCTGATAGGAGGCGAAGACCCTTAGAGTTTGAGGAAGGAGATCATGTATTTCTTAAGGTTACACCCAAGTTGGGATTAAGAGGAGCATTCCGAACCAAGAAACTTTGTCCAAGATATGTTGGACCATTTCAAATACTTCGTCGTGTTGGTCCGGCAGCTTATCAATTAGCGCTGCCACCAGCCATGTCAGGACTGCATGATGTATTCCACGTCTCCCAGCTGAGGAAGTTCATCCCTGATCCTTTTCAACCAGTGGAATTGGACAGTATTGATTTGAGATCAGACTTGACTTTTCAACCTGAGCCAGACCAGATAATTGATCGCGATGTTAAGACCTTGCGGAAACAAAGAAATCCCTATTGTTAAAGTGGTATGGAAAGGTTCTCCCGACGGCGAAGCAACGTGGGAGCTAGAGTCAGGAAATGCAAGAGAACTATCCCCATCTATTTTCAGGTAAATTCTAAATTTCGAGGACGAAATTTCTTTAAGGGGGGGTAGATTGTAATATCCCGCTTATTATTAGTATCAGTTATCAGTGTTAGAAGCAATTAATAAGCGCGGCAATTTAGTAATAAGTGGCAATGGCAAATTGGTAATTAATTCAAAAAGGGAGTAGCAATTTAAATGGAAAGGAAGAGATATTTTTCCATTGTGATTTTCTTCTTCTCTTCCACTCTCTCAAATCAGTCTCTCTCCCTCATTTTTCCCTCACTCTCACGCCACCTCCCCTCACCCAAATCCTTCAAGCTTCCATCAATAATTCTTGTGGAGTTGCTAGCAAGTAGTTTGAGGAGATTAGAACAAATAGAGGAAGAAATAAGGAAGGAACAAGCTAGGGTTTGCAAGAACAAGCTTAACCAGCACCAAATAAGGTTTAGGTGAGCTCATTTCAGATTATAGAACCAATCTAGAGTGCTTTTGATAAGTTTTATAAGTTATAGAAAGTTTTCAAGTTTACCCTAATTTCCTTGCTTGTTTAATCTTTGCTCATGAGTGTTTATAATTGTTAATTTATGAAGGAAAATCAAATTTACCATGTTTAGGAAGCATGGGTATCATTGAATGGGCAAAAATGGTGGAAAATCACGTTTTTACACAGGTTTATACTGATACGGTCGCTGTAGCGACGGACTGTCGCTTGTAGCGACCAGACAGGGTTTTTCCCTGCCTAGCCGCGCTTGTAGCGACCACACTGGCGCTTGTAGCGAGGAACTGGGCGCTTGTAGCGACCAGGTTCTGTCTACTGGCGCTTGTAGCGACCAGAAGGGCGCTGTAGCGACCAGCCCTGGACAGCCCAACCTAGTTGAGTTGTTCTGGGGGTCCTGGTACGCGCGGGCATGGCTTTTTGGCAACTGATTTCTTATAATATATTTTAGAAACATAAACCACCATTTTAGTTCCTTCCAAAGGCTTCCAAAGGTTGAGGAATACTTGAGCAAAGATTATGCAAAGCTTGGGAAATTCATGAATTAAAATTATATGGTTAGGTAAGCCCTAAGAGTGACATATGAGAACGATATGTCTAGAACCTTGAATAGGTTAACAGGAATAGAATTACTTTCAGGTAGGTACATGATACCTTAGTCAGTGGGACTTAATTTCCCCGATTCAGGCATAGTTACAGGTTATCAGGACGTGCCTCAGTGCTCGCGTCAGAGTGACATTGGGGGAACATGTATCAGTTTTATCAGGATAGGTATAATCATATATCAGGAATAATAATTAATAATCAGGACAAGCTTTGTGTCTTCTGTTTTCTCGACCAGTTAGAGAGAACAGGGGGTTTCAGCATTGCTGAAACGGGCAGGAACTTTCCGTGAGGATAACCACACAGAGTTATAGTGTGTCTCCTGTGCTCTCGACCAGTTAGAGAGGACGGGGGGTTCCAGATACAGTTGGAACGGGCAGGAATCTTCCGCGAGGATAACCACACACTTAGGCAAGAGGAGTCCGGTGTTAGCCTGATATGATAGGAATTTTCACCGGTTATCAGGGGAATGTACTTCGGGGTTACTCCACCCGGGGGCATTCCGTAAAATGAACTTAGATAATAATGTTTGTTCAACGCTAACAGCTAACATAATATCAGTTAATATTCTAATACATTATCAGTCAGGAAATATTATTCAGACAATTATCAGATATCAGTCAGCAGTTATCAGATGGTGATCCTAGGTCTCCCCTTGATCACCAGATCAGCAGAATCAGTCAGATGACCCTCTATGGGTAAAGTTAAGACTTGGCGATCATAGGTATCCCCAAGATCGCCGAGGTAGGCACGGCGACCCTAGGTTCCCTGAGGTTGCCAAATAGTAGGTAGGGTAGGAGCTCACTGAGACATTATGTCTCATCCCTTTCCTTCTGGTGCAGGTTCTTCTCAGGTGGCACGACGCAAAGGTAAAGAGAAAGCTACAGATTGATCGTGCCGTATTATGTTTTATCATGTGGATGTCGTATAAGATCGATGTATATGATGTATATTATAAGGAATCTTATGTATTGGATCTTGAGTTGTAACATAAGCTTGTGTATTGTGTAATCAATAAATAACTTTTCTGTATTGTATTTAATGTATCCAGTACGAAATTTTAATACTCGTAAGAGATCCTAGGCAATCTCTATATGGGTGTTACAATTTGGTATCAGAGCAGGTTGATTCAGACCGTGCCTTGGGTCATTAAAGTACAATCCAAGTTTGTGGAACTCTTGGATCCAGGACATTATTCTAAATGTTATATTCAGTTAAAACTGATCACTTTGACTTGTTTATGTCAGCTAGGATAAGATGTCTGGGAGAAGAAGAGGTAGACCTCGTACTAATCAAGCTAGTGACGAAAGTGGAGGACCCAGCATGAATTCTTGGGAACAAATGATTCAACAACAACAGGCCTGGCAGCAGCAGTATCAGGAGCAACAAGCTCAGAATGCATTACAGTATGAGCAAATGATGCTGATGATGCAACATCAATCTCAGCAACAGGCTCAGGCTCAACAACAATGGATGGAAATGATGCAGCAAGGTCAAGGTTTCCATCCACAGCCACCACCTCCTCCCGTAATTGGTAACCCAGTGTTCCGCGAATACAACAGACATCACCCTCCGGAGTTCAATGGAGAAGGTGAACCTCAAGAAGCTAGGAAGTGGATTAAGCAAATGGAAAGATCTTTAGAATGGCTGAATGTTCAGAGGAAGATAAAGTGGTCTACGCCACAAACCAACTCAGAGGCGCAGCAGAAGATTGGTGGGAATCTGCTCAGCGCAGGATGGAAGCCAATGGTGTAGAAGTGAATTGGGAGAACTTTAAAGGAGTGATGTTGGAAAAGTATTTACCTTTGTCTTACAAGGTAAAGAAGGAGCAAGAGTTCTTAGAATTGAAACAAGGTAGTATGTCGGTTGCTGAGTTTACAAAGAAGTTTGAAGAGTTGTCCTATTACTCCACACACAACGAATATGCTGAGAATGAAGTGTGGAAAATGAATCAGTATAAAAGAGGTTTAAGAGGCGAGATCGACACCGCTGTGAGTCTTTAGAGGACAACGAGTTATGATGAACTAGTGCATGATAGCTTGGTGGTTGAAGCAGGTCTTGCTAAGGCCTCGAAAGAAAGAGCGGCAGCTTATGAGAAGAAGAAAAACAGAATGTCAGATAAGTATCATGATAAGCTCAAGCCAAAAGGATCCCCTCAGAGAGGGAAGCAGACATACTCTCCACGATCAAATCCTCCACAGACTAATCCTACTTGTAAGACGTGTGGGAGAATGCATCAAGGAGAGTGTATGGAAGGTGCTAATGTATGCTTTGGATGTAAGCAGCCCGGACACTTCTTGCGAGAATGTCCCTATAAGCGAGGAAAAGGAGTAGCTGAAGAAACTACAACCAGCAAAGGAAGGGTGTACTCCTTAGATGGTGCAAAGGCTTTTGCCAACGAAGATTTGATTGCCGGTATGTGTTACCTTGGTTCATACCCAGTAAAAGTTCTTTTTGATTGCGGCACTACTTGTTCTTTTATTTCACATAAATGTGTAGAGGCACTGCAATTACCTTTGTCTCCCTTGAATCCTCCGATGTTAGTATCTACCGCTACTGAGGGCGGAATTGAGGCAAAGTATGTTTGTGAGAATTGTCCTATTACTGTGTCTAGTAAGACTTACTATGTTGATTTAGTTTGCCTCCCGATGGAGCAACTTGACGTAATCTTAGGCATGGATTGGCTCTCCGCTAACCATGTCTATATAGGATGTTCAGAGAAGAGTATTTATATGCCTATCAGTGATACGACAGAAGGTGTGGCTCTGTCTGAATTGATTAACCGCACCCACCAGTTAATTCAATTCATCTGTGCTCAAGATAAGGGATTTTATGTAATGCTCATTGTGGCTTCAGAGTCAGAGTTAAGTCCCAGTGACATTCCTATTGTAAATGAGTACCTGGATGTTTTCCCTTCAGAAGTAACTAGTTTACCTCCAGAGCGAGAGGTGGAGTTTTCAATTGATTTGATTCCAGGAGCGGAGCCAGTGTCTGTGGCACCGTACAGAATGTCACCAACAGAGTTGAAAGAGCTGAAATCTCAACTCGAGGATTTAATCCAGAAGCATTTTATCAGGCCCAGTGTATCACCTTGGGGTGCTCCAGTTTTGTTAGTCAAAAAGAAAGACGGAAGCATGAGGCTGTGTATTGACTACCGCCAACTTAATAGAGTGACTATCAAGAACAAGTATCCTCTTCCAAGGATTGATGATCTCCTAGATCAGCTCAAGGGAGCGACAGTATTTTCCAAGATTGATCTTCGATCGGGTTATCATCAGATTCGTATTAAATCTTCAGATGTGTCTAAAACGGCGTTTCAAACGCATTATGGGCACTATGAATTTCTAGTTATGCCTTTTGGAGTAACTAATGCCCCAGCAGTATTTATGGATTACATGAACAGAATATTTCAGCCCTATCTTGATCAATTTGTTGTGATTTTCATTGATGATATCTTAATCTATTCTAAGGATCCTCAGGAGCATGCTCAACATTTGAAAATTGTAATGGATGTCCTTAGAGACAAGCAGATGTACGCTAAGTTTAGCAAGTGTGAGTTCTGGTTATCCGAGATTAAGTTTTTGGGTCATGTTATTTCTCAAGGAGGAGTAGCTGTTGATCCATCTAAAGTTGAGGCTGTTCTCAATTGGGAAAGACCAAAGAATGTAGCTGAAGTCAGGAGCTTTCTAGGCTTGGCAGGTTATTATCGAAGATTCATTATGAAGTTTTCTCAGATTGCCTTACCCCTGTCACGCCTCACCAGAAAGGATGTACCCTTTGTTTGGGATGAAGAATGTGAAGGAAGTTTCAGAGTTCTGAAAAAGAAGTTAACTAAAGCCCCAGTGTTGGCAATACCAGATCCTGAAAGGAGATACACCGTTTTCTGCGATGCATCTTCCAAGGGACTGGGAAGTGTTCTCATGCAAGGAGAAAATGTAATAGCTTATGCCTCTTGACAGCTCAAGACTCATGAGGAGAATTACCCCACCCATGATCTTGAGTTAGCAGCAATAGTTTTTGCATTGAAGATATGGAGACATCATTTGTTTGGTGCGCAGTTTGATTTGTTTAGTGATCATAAGAGTTTGAAGTATTTGTTTGACCAACGAGATCTTAATATGAGACAGAGGCGATGGATGGAATACCTTAAAGACTTTGATTTTGATTTGAAATACCATCCAGGAAAGGCAAATGTGGTAGCAGATGCTTTGAGTCGGAAGGCTTTGGTTAAAGCTGAGGTGATGATGCACACGTGTGGGTTGTATGAAAAGTTTAGAGACCTTAACCTCCATGTTACTGATTTGGATGGTGGCATCTTGTTAAACAAGATAGAGATTTCTTGCGACCTACGGTCTAGGATTGCACAAGCTCAATCTGTGGATATGGACCTTCAAAGAAAAGTTGGTCAAGCAGAGTTTTCATGGGCACCAGATGGTATATTACTGTTTGAGGGAAGAGTTTACGTTCCGAACGATGAGGAATTGAAAAGGTTGATTTTAGAAGAGGCGCATAAGAGCAGTTTCAGCATTCATCCAGGTACCACCAAGATGTATCAAGATTTGAAAAGAGATTATTGGTGGCCTAGCATGAAAAGAGATGTTGCAGAATTTGTGTCGCGGTGCATTGTATGTCAGCAGGTGAAGATTGAACATCAAAGGCCTGCAGGAATGTTAGTACCTTTGGAAATTCCACAATGGAAATGGGAAGATATAACCATGGATTTTGTGAGTGGATTACCTCGAACGCAGCGAGGACATGACTCCATTTGGGTAATAGTGGACCGGTTAACCAAGTCAGCTCACTTCTTGCCGGTTAAGACTACGTATCGAGCCTCACGGTATGCCGAATTGTTTATTTCAGAAATAGTGAAACTCCATGGTGTACCTGCTAGTATAGTGTCTGACAGAGATCCTATCTTCACATCTCACTTTTGGAAAGCTTTTCAGAAAGCTTTGGGGACAAGATTAAGGATGAGCACGTCCCATCATCCTCAAACAGATGGGCAATCAGAAAGGACTATTCAGACATTAGAGGATATGTTACGTGCATGCATTTTAGAAGATGGAGGAAGTTGGAATGATCACCTACCATTGATTGAATTTTCTTACAATAATAGTTACCATTCTAGCATTGGAATGGCACCTTATGAAGCCCTGTATGGTAGGAAATGTAGAACCCCGCTTTGTTGGGCTGAAGTTGGAGATAAGAGCCTTTTGGGACCAGAAATCATTCAGGAGACGACTCTAAAGATTAAGTCTATTCAAGATAAGATGAGAACAGCGCAGAGTCGCCAGAAAAGTTATGCTGATAGGAGGCGAAGACCCTTAGAGTTTGAGGAAGGAGATCATGTATTTCTTAAGGTTACACCCAAGTTGGGATTAAGAGGAGCATTCCGAACCAAGAAACTTTGTCCAAGATATGTTGGACCATTTCAAATACTTCGTCGTGTTGGTCCGGCAGCTTATCAATTAGCGCTGCCACCAGCCATGTCAGGACTGCATGATGTATTCCGCGTCTCCCAGCTGAGGAAGTTCATCCCTGATCCTTTTCAACCAGTGGAATTGGACAGTATTGATTTGAGATCAGACTTGACTTTTCAACCTGAGCCAGACCAGATAATTGATCGCGATGTTAAGACCTTGCGAAACAAAGAAATCCCTATTGTTAAAGTGGTATGGAAAGGTTCTCCCGACGGCGAAGCAACGTGGGAGCTAGAGTCAGAAATGCAAGAGAACTATCCCCATCTATTTTCAGGTAAATTCTAAATTTCGAGGACGAAATTTCTTTAAGGGGGGTAGATTGTAATATCCCGCTTATTATTAGTATCAGTTATCAGTGTTAGAAGCAATTAATAAGCGCGGCAATTTAGTAATAAGTGGCAATGGCAAATTGGTAATTAATTCAAAAAGGGAGTAGCAATTTAAATGGAAAGGAAGAGATATTTTTCCATTGTGATTTTCTTCTTCTCTTCCACTCTCTCAAATCAGTCTCTCTCCCTCATTTTTCCCTCACTCTCACGCCACCTCCCCTCACCCAAATCCTTCAAGCTTCCATCAATAATTCTTGTGGAGTTGCTAGCAAGTAGTTTGAGGAGATTAGAACAAATAGAGGAAGAAATAAGGAAGGAACAAGCTAGGGTTTGCAAGAACAAGCTTAACCAGCACCAAATAAGGTTTAGGTGAGCTCATTTCAGATTATAGAACCAATCTAGAGTGCTTTTGATAAGTTTTATAAGTTATAGAAAGTTTTCAAGTTTACCCTAATTTCCTTGCTTGTTTAATCTTTGCTCATGAGTGTTTATAATTGTTAATTTATGAAGGAAAATCAAATTTACCATGTTTAGGAAGCATGGGTATCATTGAATGGGCAAAAATGGTGGAAAATCACGTTTTTACACAGGTTTATACTGATACGGTCGCTGTAGCGACGGACTGTCGCTTGTAGCGACCAGACAGGGTTTTTCCCTGCCTAGCCGCGCTTGTAGCGACCACACTGGCGCTTGTAGCGAGGAACTGGGCGCTTGTAGCGACCAGGTTCTGTCTACTGGCGCTTGTAGCGACCAGAAGGGCGCTGTAGCGACCAGCCCTGGACAGCCCAACCTAGTTGAGTTGTTCTGGGGGTCCTGGTACGCGCGGGCATGGCTTTTTGGCAACTGATTTCTTATAATATATTTTAGAAACATAAACCACCATTTTAGTTCCTTCCAAAGGCTTCCAAAGGTTGAGGAATTACTTGAGCAAAGATTATGCAAAGCTTGGGAAATTCATGAATTAAAATTATATGGTTAGGTAAGCCCTAAGAGTGACATATGAGAACGATATGTCTAGAACCTTGAATAGGTTAACAGGAATAGAATTACTTTCAGGTAGGTACAGGATACCTTAGTCAGTGGGACTTAATTTCCCCGATTCAGGCATAGTTACAGGTTATCAGGACGTGCCTCAGTGCTCGCGTCAGAGTGACATTGGGGGAACATGTATCAGTTTTATCATGATAGGTATAATCATATACCAGGAATAATAATTAATAATCAGGACAAGCTTTGTGTCTTCTGTTTTCTCGACCAGTTAGAGAGAACAGGGGGTTTCAGCATTGCTGAAACGGGCAGGAACTTTCCGTGAGGATAACCACACAGAGTTATAGTGTGTCTCCTGTGCTCTCGACCAGTTAGAGAGGACGGGGGGTTCCAGATACAGTTGGAACGGGCTGGAATCTTCCGCGAGGATAACCACACACTTAGGCAAGAGGAGTCCGGTGTTAGCCTGATATGATAGGAATTTTCACCGGTTATCTGGGGAATGTACTTCGGGGTTACTCCACCCGGGGGCATTCCGTAAAATGAACTTAGATAATAATGTTTGTTCAACGCTAACAGCTAACATAATATCAGTTAATATTCTAATACATTATCAGTCAGGAAATATTATTCAGACAATTATCAGATATCAGTCAGCAGTTATCAGATGGTGATCCTAGGTCTCCCCTTGATCACCAGATCAGCAGAATCAGTCAGATGACCCTCTATGGGTAAAGTTAAGACTTGGCGATCATAGGTATCCCCAAGATCGCCGAGGTAGGCACGGCGACCCTAGGTTCCCTGAGGTTGCCAAACAGTAGGTAGGGTAGGAGCTCACTGAGACATTATGTCTCATCCCTTTCCTTCTGGTGCAGGTTCTTCTCAGGTGGCACGACGCAAAGGTAAAGAGAAAGCTACAGATTGATCGTGCCGTATTATGTTTTATCATGTGGATGTTGTATAAGATCGATGTATATGATGTATATTATAAGGAATCTTATGTATTGGATCTTGAGTTGTAACATAAGCTTGTGTATTGTGTAATCAATAAATAACTTTTCTGTATTGTATTTAATGTATCCAGTACAAAATTTTAATACTCATAAGAGATCCTAGGCAATCTCTATATGGGTGTTACAGGAACAATGGTGTAAAACAGAGTACAAAGTTTCAACGTTGATTTATGAGTAAAACACGCAAAACAATAACAGACAGAAAGTAAAAAGGCACAAGATGTTTGTTAACCCAGTTCGATGACAAACACACCTACATCTGAAGGCTACCAAGCCAGGAAGGAAATCCACTAAAGCAGTATCAATTCAAAGTCCTATGTGAACAACTTCCGGTTCACCGCGTGGCCGATGTGAGGGACGCATTATCCTGCGTGGCCGATGTGAGGGACTCAGCCTGAGACTCGGGCGGATAATCATCCTTCCTCTTCGGCTTGCGTGTGATGAGTCCAGCAGGATCAGTGGCTGCCAACCCCTCAGCAGCCTTCTTTGCCTTCATTTCCTCTAGATATTTTTTCCTCTCCGCCGCAGTCATGGGTGCCATGTCCTCTACAGAAATGAAAACAGAAAAGTTAAGAGAACAAGAAAATAGAAAAGCACAATATAGGCATAAATAAATAAATTCGAATCATGTAAGTACGCGTCTAAGCTATTCACATCCCCTTCCCTATTCAACAACTCCCGCATGTTCATGGGCATCATCTTATCCAAAAAACAGACGACGCCCTGGTCGTACGCGTCCAGCTTCTCGTAGTCAAATCCAATGATAGACGCCGGAGCACTCGTCCAACATATGGGAAAGCTCAGATTACCATCAACCTACACAGCAGCTGCCTCACAATCCTTTCGTCCCCGAGTCCTGAGGAACGTCTGTCTCCATTTCTTATAATGAGAGGCGTAGTGCGGGAACAACCTCTTGCCAGGATGCGCACTGACGGACACCCAAGACAGCTTATCTACCCCCTTCGTGCCATAAAACGTGAAGAAGGATCCAACTGAGGGCTGGAAACCCAGCCCCTCGCCTAAAATCTCAAAAGCGCGTATAGACGCCCAGCTGTTTGGCTGCAGCTGAGACGGCGCCACGTTCAAACAATTGAGTACGTTAACCTCAAAGGGCGTGAAGGGATACTTCACACCCAGATCCACAAAAACAGCCGTATACATGTGAAACATCTCACTCTTCACCCCCTTCGGCCTTTGTAAGCACACTTTCTCACCTGGGCGACAATGTTCCAAGACCACGTCCTCTTCAAATCCCGTAGAGGACACGTGCAGCTTACTCCGAAAAAACGCCACTTGCTGGGGCTCCATGTACACTCACTCTGAACGAAGCACTTCGTCGGCGAAACTCTCCTGCTCTGATCCATTGGAGGACGCCATGTAACAAATTCCTCTCCTACAAAACGGACCTGGGCGAACAGAATGAATAACACAATCAGATGAATTCCCACTACTACTCCCTCCTTCACCTTCGTCTGAATCGCTCGAAAAATTTGTTAAAAAGGAGTGGCCGTAGTAGGCCTTATCGAACACCACCCAATCAGTGGTTCCATCTGACTGCTTCGCATGCCTAACACTTTCCCTCCACAACCTACACCTCTCCTCTGAATTCGCTGGGGATAACTCCCTACCCGCCCCATCGCACTCCCTAATTACCACCATACTACTGATTTAACTTATAAAGAACAAGATCGAATAGGGTTGTGCGCACCTCGTTTTTTTCCGCGGGAAAAAGACGCGCAGATCCTCCGAGGTCGTCCTCGGACGCTCGGAGGATGCCTTTGTGAAGCCGCCACCAAAGTTTTTGTGTAAAGGGAACGTTGATAAACCCTTAAGTTTTTTTTTGTTGTAAAGGGAAACGATAATAAAACCCTTTTGACGATGAGGATAAGGATTAGGTCATCGCAACCATTGTCGGGTTCGGGAGTCGGTTACGCAAGGGGAAGGTATTAGCACCCCTCACGTCCGTTGTACTCAACGGGAACCTTCTATTTGGTTAAAGCTTGAATTGTTTTTTAATACTTTGCGCGCATGTTTATTTATGTTAAAAATATAATAAAAAGGGGGGGGAAAAGAGATAAAAACAAACGAAAGAAGGAAAAGAGTTTTTATTATTGTTGTGCTTGACAAGATATCGATCTTGCTCCTACGTATCTCCCGGTAGTCGGAGAATTCAAAGCATACGTAGTTCTTTGGTAGAAAAACGTATGTGTGTTGGTTGATTTTAATTGGACGATGTTTTAAACCGAATTCTTACGATTAAAACGTAGCTTGTATGCTCGCGCTTTTGAGACTTATTAAGCGTATAGCTTGTATGCTCGCGCTTTTGAGACTTATTAAGCGTTTGTTCACGAATCGCATTAGAATTGTTAAAAGTTACGTCCGTTAGGGTAGAGGGTTGAATTGGTCGCTATGGGACCAAGGGAGGTACAATGGACTCATATAAGTCAAACATTGACCGAGCGGACTCAAACGAGTCGGGCGATTGTTCGATTGGTTAATCATGGCAACTAGTATGAACTGGTGCCCTTTTCGAAGCCTTTGGCTCAATCATTCCAAACATGTCTATGCCCCACATAGAGAAAGGTTAGGGTGATGTCATGACATTCAGAGGTGTTTGTGGTATGTGCCCCTTGTTGGCATAATTTTGTCACTTGTGACATGTCTTGGCATGGGTTTGGAAGGACTCCTCGTGGATTTCTTCGGTGAGCATGACTGCTTCACGTTTATCCGCACATCTGAGTAAGACCTACTTTCTCTTGTAGAGTGTGCCCCCGCAGAGGGAAAATTGTAGTGCCATTCTTTTGAGGGTTCTCTTGGTGAGGTTGTATTACCCTATCCTCTTGATCCCCAAGTCTAGACAATCCTTCAGGAGGTTCAAAATCGTCCTTATTATCATCTTCCGTTTGGTTAATTTGGAGATTGAAGTCAAAAGGGATCGTAGCAGTGTTATTTTTTTTGGTGTATGATGATGATTTTTTGTAGGGTTTACGAAAATTTATTTGAGAACGAAAGAAAAACGAACTCTTTTGAACATAAACCGCAAATTTATTAATGACAGAAATGATTTGAAATATGGGGGTCCCATAAAATTAATCATTTGCCTTGGGAAGAGCAAAATGATGATTTTTTTTTATTTTTTGAAAAACAAGATAAATTACTTGGACAGAGAAATGATTTCCGAAATTTCGATGGCCTTCCGGTTGCTCGGATCTCATCCGAAACGCTACTGTACACCGGGTCGGGTACTTCCCCTTTTTTTTTTGGTGTTTGGTGAGGGAATGATGTGAGGGTTTTTCTTTCAAATGAAAATGCATGTATGAATGCAATGAGAATGCAAAAATATGCCCCTCTTTTTTTTGTTTATGCAAAAAGTTTTATGAATGCAAATGTTATGATATGCAGGGGTTTGGTATATGAAGGTTCGGAACTTCCCCCCATCCTCACATGTAGGCTCTAAATTGTGAAATCTCCTAAGAAGAGGTCCTTAGAGTCATAGATCTCACATGGAATTAGGGTTGTCTATGGACATACGTCGACATGACTTCAATTAATTCCACGTGAAAATCTCATCTAAGCGGGGTTGGACATCCCACCTCACGGACATACGTCAACGCGGGCTTCCGCACACAACCTCCTTCTAACTTAGTGTTTTTCTCAAGCTCGGGTAGAGAGCCTCACACGTCCGGCATTAACCCGAACAATGTGGAGTAACATCACTCAAGTAACCCCCACATTTGATATATATAATATGAATATAAAGCAAATAAAGCAAATATAAACATAAAGCATAAATATAACATGCGTGAATAAAATAAATAAACATGGCACGCAAAGAAAATAAAACGATTGTCTTTAACCCAAATAGGTTAGGCTTGACTCGCTAGTGGGAACAGAGTCCCCAGTGAAGTCGCCAGCTGTGCGCACCTCGTTTTTTTCCGCGGGAAAAAGACGCGCAGATCCTCCGAGGTCGTCCTCGGACGCTCGGAGGATGCCTTTGTGAAGCCGCCACCAAAGTTTTTGTGTAAAGGGAACGTTGATAAACCCTTAAGTTTTTTTTTTGTTGTAAAGGGAAACGATAATAAAACCCTTTTGACGATGAGGATAAGGATTAGGTCATCGCAACCATTGTCGGGTTCGGGAGTCGGTTACGCAAGGGGAAGGTATTAGCACCCCTCACGTCCGTTGTACTCAACGGGAACCTTCTATTTGGTTAAAGCTTGAATTGTTTTTTAATACTTTGCGCGCATGTTTATTTATGTTAAAAATATAATAAAAAGGGGGGGAAAAGAGATAAAAACAAACGAAAGAAGGAAAAGAGTTTTTATTATTGTTGTGCTTGACAAGATATCGATCTTGCTCCTACGTATCTCCCGGTAGTCGGAGAATTCAAAGCATACGTAGTTCTTTGGTAGAAAAACGTATGTGTGTTGGTTGATTTTAATTGGACGATGTTTTAAACCGAATTCTTACGATTAAAACGTAGCTTGTATGCTCGCGCTTTTGAGACTTATTAAGCGTATAGCTTGTATGCTCGCGCTTTTGAGACTTATTAAGCGTTTGTTCACGAATCGCATTAGAATTGTTAAAAGTTACGTCCGTTAGGGTAGAGGGTTGAATTGGTCGCTATGGGACCAAGGGAGGTACAATGGACTCATATAAGTCAAACATTGACCGAGCGGACTCAAACGAGTCGGGCGATTGTTCGATTGATCCACTGAGATCAAGAACGGGTACAATGGACTCGGACGAGTCGAACATTGACCGAGTGGACTCTAACGAGTCGAGGGGTTGAGTCTAATGGCCAACGGGGGACCAAAAGGCTTGGATTGACCACAAGGGGCCAAGATTTGGTTTGGTTAGGGTTGTACATATTAAAAGAGGAATGACGATTGTCCGAGCGACGAGACATACGTCACGCATTCGTGCAATCGGGGCGATGGAGAGACATACGTCACACCATCCCTTTTTCATTCATATTTTTGGGTTGAATCCTTTAGAAATCCCAAGGTATGTCAAAACATTTGGTTTGAAAACCCAAAATGGGAAGGTTTAGCAAATTTGCTAGAAAACGCGCAAGTTCGTCTCATTTTGCGAAAATGCGAACGTAAACGGTGTATGTTCATCTTCGAGTTTTGAACATCATGAACAATATTTATTGTTCAAGTTTAGATTGAAAAGCTGAACATAGCTTGTTTGTTTATGTGGTTTTGGAAAATTTGGGAACATAACTTGCTTTGCAAGTTACCCACAAAATGGTTATACGAACTTGTGATTTTGCCAAAATATGCAAAAACCTTGTTATGGTTTGAAGAACAGAGGTTTAAAAACTCTTAGGTTCTGAGCTCTAGGGCTAGAACCTCAAAAATTGGTCATTTTGACACAAAAACTCAGGTTCTGAGTTCTGTCATGGTCGCACTGCGACCATGACTTCGCACTGCGAAGCATGCGAAATTTTGGGTTCAGAAGCTGTTTCTGAACTTTTGTTCAGAAACAACTTCTGAACACACTCCAGACCTTATAGATGGGTGAAAAACTTTGAGTTTTTGGGGTGAAAAAGATTGGACAAACCAGTTTTGATGTTTTGAAAACCTTGGGATTTCTTTGGAATTCAAAAGGGGTTTTTTAGGATAAAGAGTTTTGAGCCAAAATGGCTATGCAAACACAATTAAAAAAAGCAAGATAAAGAGCTTAGTAACTTACAGAACTCCTTAGCAAAGCTCCAGCTGCACTTGATTTGATTTGGTTGAAGGCTTGTGCAAAAGGTTTGAGTATTTGTGATGAACTTGGAACTTTGGAAAGCTTTGTGTGGATTGATTGTTTCTGGTTATTTGTGGAGGTTTGTGGGATGAAATGAGTAGAGTTTCTGCTCTTTTTGTGCTGTGTTAACTCTCTTTGTAAGTGTGGGCATTGCCTCTTATTTATAGGCAAAAATCAAATCTTTGTCATCATTACACAATCCCTAAATTCAGCTGATTTGTGGCCAAGATCAAGCTGAATCCCTTTGCATTAAATGCCAATGGATAGAGGCAACCCTGCCTTGTACCAAGGGGCAAGATACAGCTTGATTTCAGCCACAAATTCAACTTATTCTAGAAGGTAATGATGAAGAACAAAGCTGATTTGCAATTGGCTAATGCTTGGGGATCAATCCTTGCAATCTCAATGGTTGGTCAATAAAAACGTGCACTGTAATGTGCAGAGATTGAGGGATGAAAAGGCTAAAATTGGCTGGTGTGAGAGGGTGAAAAGCTGCTGCAAAACAGAGTAGGCAATCATGGTTTTTCAAGTGAAAAAAATCCAGCTGGTTTGACTGGTTTTGGGGAGAGCAAGCAGGAGGAAGGTCCTCAAGCAGGTGCCTGGCAACCTTGTGGTGGTCAGTAGGTCACATGGGAGGGACTAGAGCTGCCCAAGGGCAAGCCCACTTGCTTGTCACATGCTAGGTTGGAAGAAAAAGCTTCCAACCTTGGCATTAATGGCAAGTCCTTCAACTCTGGCTTTGCTTGGCCCAATTAGCCATGAATGCTACTCAAAATAAATATAGAAATGATGTGCAACAAATTCTGGAATTAAATCAAGGAAACCAAAAATCTGCAGAAAAATCGCAGACTTCGCAGTGCGAAGTGAGCTTCGCATTGCGAAGTCCTCAATTTTGAAATGTTGACTTTTCTGTTGACTTTTGTTGACTTTTGACTTTTTTCCCCTCTTTGATTTTTTTTGATTTTGTTTAAAAAGGCGTAGGACAAAATTAGGGTACTACAGCTGCCCCTACTTAATTGTGTCTTCGCATAGAGTGCGTGAGTGCCGAGGGCATCTCATGAACTCTTTGCGAAGATCAATTAAGTACAAAAGAAGGACCCGAATTTTGTCCTTCGCGAAATGCAAATGCAATGATTGGAAAAGGTTGATCGTATCCAGCCGCTAACATTGGAGGTAGATCTACTGGGGGATGAAGGTAATCTTATCTAGGCACTGTCACTAGAGGTCGATTCCTGAGGATGGTGATTTACTCTAGGCACTGTCACTAGAGGTTGATACATTGATGGAGGTGATCTACTCTAGGCACTGTCACTAGAGGTCGATACCTAAGGATGGTGATTTACTCTAGGCACTGTCACTAGAGGTTGATACATTGATGGTGATTTACTCTAGGCACTGTCACTAGAGGTCGATACCTAAGGATGGAGGTGATCTACTCTAGGCACTGTCACTAGAGGTCGATACCTAAGCTAGGTGATCTTATTCAGGTACTGCTTCTGAATGTCGATTCCTAACGAGCTGTGATCTTATTCAGCCGCTAACACTGAAGGTCGATACACTGGGGGAGGTGATCTATTCTAGGTACTGCTTCTAGAAGTCGATACCTAAGCTAGGTGATCTTATTCAGGTACTGCTTCTGAATATCGATTCCTAACGAGCTGTGATCTTATTCAGCCGCTAACACTGAAGGTCGATACACTGGGGGAGGTGATCTATTCTAGGTACTGCTTCTAGAAGTCGATACCTAAGCTAGGTGATCTTATTCAGGTACTGCTTCTGAATATCGATTCCTAACGAGCTGTGATCTTATTCAGCCGCTAACACTGAAGGTCGATACACTGGGGGAGGTGATCTATTCTAGGTACTGCTTCTAGAAGTCGATACCTAAGCTAGGTGATCTTATTCAGGTACTGCTTCTGAATATCGATTCCTAACGAGCTGCGGTCTTACCCTAAATAGGTGCCCCTGGTTGAATGTTGATGGATGTTGGTGAATATGTGATACTCACCGGAGGATCCTTGCTGAGGATGCATGTTTTATGAAATGAAATGCATGTGTATGAATGGTTTTAAATATGCATGCATGAAATGAAATAATGTTGGTTGGGTGCCGAGCAGAGTCGGTCTTTGTTTGTTGTTGTGTTCATGGCAGTTGGGCTTTCTTTTTTTGTGTTTTTTGGTTGATCGGTTTGGAAGGACGAGGTCCTTTGCCTACATACCCAAATGGGATCAAAACTGGTGTAGTTCGAGCCTAAGCCCGAAAATTTGTGTGGGTTTGCCAATAATGATTGGACTTTTGTTTGGTTTTTTTTTTTTTATTGGTCGGTTTGGAAGGACAAGGTCCTTTGCCTACATACCCAAATGGGATCAAAACCGGTGTAGTTCGAGCCTAAGCCCGAAAATTTGTGTGGGTTTGCCAATAATGATTGGACTTTTGTTTGGGGTTGAGACTCCCTGGGGAATGTCAATAAGGTTGTTTTATTGTGGGCCAATGAATATTGGGCTTTGGTTTGTTGTGCTTGACAAGATGATGATCTTGCTCCTACGTATCTCCTGGTGGGATGGAGAATTCAAAGCTTACGTAGTTCTTTGCTTTGTTGTGCTTGACAAGATGATGATCTTGCTCCTACGTATCTCCTGGTGGGATGGAGAATTCAAAGCTTACGTAGTTCTTTGGTTTGCCAATGAATATTGGACTTTGGTTCGCCAATGATTATTGGGCTTTGGTTTGCCAATGAATATTGGACTTTTTGTTTGGTTGCCGAGCAAGGTCGGGCTTTTTGTTTTTGGTTGCCGAGCGAGGTCGGACTTTTTATTGGTGTGATCTCACTGGGGATATAAGGATCATTTTGGAAGCATGATCGATATCCGGCCTTAGTGGATGAAAAGATGTATGGGGGTGAGCTTTATTTGGGAAATTTGTTTCCTCCGACACCCGGGATCTTTGCGTTTTACGCGCCGTGGGCTACGCACTTGTTTCTGCTGAAGAGCATGAGTCTTAAAATGACTGATGCAAAGCTTCAAGTTTTGAGTCCTCTGATGCAATACCGGGGACCAACGAAATTCTTTCGACATTTAACGTCCAAGTAAAAAACACACATTTTTTTGTTTTTTTATGTTATTCCCATATTTCAATGCATTATCTATCATGAATAAAAACACATTTTATGAGCAAGTAAGGACGCATAACAATGAAAAGGTTTTAAAAATGATTTTGATTCAACGAAACTTAGTCCCTTGTGTGGGTAACTATTCGTGAAAATGTAATCCCTATAAGAGGTGATTACTGAGATAGAGAAAAAGGAAGAAACAAAAAGACAAATGGAAATTTGCTTGGGTTTCACGTGCTACTTTCCCTATGACTTTGAAATAACCTTTTTTTGAAAGATGATAATGAGGTTGTGTAACGACCCTATTTTCGTATATTATATTTTATATATTTTATTTTATGAATTTGCGTTTAAATATATTTTCTAGTAATCGAGGAATAATTATTTAGCGCGAGGGTGAGTTCGTAATCGAGTTTTTAGAGTTTTGGGCGAATTGGGCCTAGAGTGTGAATAGTATTGGGCTTTTGGGGTTTGTGAGTAGTAATGATCCTATGTGGATGAATGTAGTAAGCTTGGATTAGATTGTAAGGCTAGGATGAGTCCTTGTGAGTTAGTAAGAATGGATGGCCAAGATTGAGTGGATTGGAATATAAGAGATAACACTACAACTTTTTGAAACACTATTCATTTCTTTTTGAGAAGCAAGAAAACGTGAGAAGAAGAGGAGAAGAGAAGGAGAAGAGCAAGAGAGCTAGGGCTTGGGATTGAAGCTTGAAGATTGCTAGAGAACTTGGATTTCAAGGTAAGAGAGTTAGTATTACTTGATTACAAGTGATTGAGAAGGGGAGAATGTCTATTTCTCCATCCCAAACTTCTCCTCACTTTGTCTAGGTTTTTGTTAGAGAGTTTTTATGGTTTAAAGTTGTTAATGAATATGTTTTGCTTACTTGAATGCTAAGTGATGATGTTAGTGTGTTTTGTTGAAGTTATTGTGTTGTGAGTTCATGAGAAAAGTTTATGAAAAGTTATGGTTTTGAACCCTAATTTCTTTGATTGATGCAATCTTTGTTTGTGATGGTTTATAAATGATGTTTTATGATGGAAAGTGGTTTTTAACAGGTTCTGGAACTTGGGTAACCATGAATGGGCCAAGATGGTGGAAAAATCACATTTTTACATGACTGTACTGATACGGTCGCTTGTAGCGACCAGGCAGGATTATTCCCTGCCTAACCGCGCTTGTAGCGACCACACTGGCGCTTGTAGCGACCAGGCTCGCTTGTAGAGACCGAAGGTTCGCTTGTAGCGACCAAGCAGGATGATTCCCTGCCTATGCTCGCTTGTAGCGACCGATGGTTCGCTTGTAGCGACCAACCCTGGACAGGCCAACTTCGTTGAGTTGTTCTGGAGGTCCTGGTGCGCGCGGAGATGTCTTTTTGATACTGTATTTTTATAATACATTTTTGGAAACCTTGCCCACCATTTTAATCCATTCCTAATGTTTTTCTAAAGATAATTTGTTTTCAAGAAAGTTTTGGAGTAAAACCCTAACCAGTGTGTGTGGGTTATCAAAGTGTGTGGGTTTCCCTTTGAAACCCTATTGTGTGAGTCCTTGATATGATTTGATTGGTTTATTTGAGATTGTTAAACATGGGTGAGTAATACATGTTATGTCTTATGATATGGCCATGAGTGCCTAGTGTTGTGTTTGTTGTTGATGTTGTAGTAATTATCAGAGTGCTGATAATTTAGTGTTGTATTTGTTGTTGTTGTCGTGATAATTATCAGAGTGCTGATAATTTAGTTGTGTTTATCAGAGTGCTGATAATCTAGAGTTTGTGTTTGTTGAATCATCATGCATTTCATGATTGTATGATATCCGAGTGCGGATAAGAAACCCAAGAGTGCTTGGTTATCAAGAGTGCTTGATATTATCAAGAGTGCTTGATAAGGATATAAGTTTATCCAAAATGATTTGGTACCACATGCATTAGTGAATGCATTTTGAGGCATGCATCTTTTGTGACATTATGTGTGCATAATGGTTGTTATGTGGTAATTGTTATTGATGAGTTTGTGTATTGACAATTACATTGTTGTATTTTAGTTATTGATGAGCCTTTGTGCTTTGTGTTTTGATATGTATAATAATGCGTTATTAATACATGTTTATTGTTTTGTGATACTAACACTCTCTGTTTTGTGTTATGTGCTGGATCTTTGGGGATCCAGATTATCAGGCTGACGAGGTTATCGTAGAGGAGTAGCTTTGCTGTTTAGAAGCTGCGTAGTGGTGAGGACATAGCTTAGCTATCCTTACATTTTTGGTACTAGGTGTTGTATCCTAGTTAGAGTCTAGTGCTCTGATATTTGTAACACTATCTTGGGGGTATCTGAACTCGTATGTTCGAATGTGGCAATGGTCTTGTTGTAGAATTGCCTCTTTTGAAAATATTATGTATATATTTTTGGTGTAATATATGCATGCTTAATTATAAGCATTTGTTGGTTGTTTTCCGCTGCTGTGTTTGTGAATCAAATATGTTTTTGATTTCTGGTGATGTTTTATAAAAATGAGTTTCTTAATGTTGTAACTTCCTATGGCCTTAACGTTTTGTTTTTATTAAAGTTAATAATCGGCGGTTAAGGGTTAGGGTGTTACAGGTTGATTCTTTCCCTCTTGAATTCTGTCCGGACCTCACGTGCCACAGTCTTTTGCCTTTTTCTCTTTTTTTTTTTGAAACCCCTAATTTTTACCTGGACCGCTCCTTCGAGTTTTCAGTCCACTGGGGTATATTTCCTTTTTTGATGTCCTTAATTTTTGCCTAGACCGCCTTTTCAGGTTTTCGATCTACCAGGACGCTCTCTATTGCCTAAACCGCCCTTTCAGGTTTTCGATTTAGCGAGCTCTTTTTTCTTTTTGGCATATATATTTTTTTGACTGCGCCGGAGTTTATTGATAGGGGGATCCTTGTGGATGGGTAATACCTTTTTTCCAAGCATTAAGTTTCCTTCTCTAAATTCTCGAGAATGAACTTTCTTGTTGAACTGTCCATGCCCCAATGCTGTGAGGTGTTTCTCTTTTATGGGGTTCAGCTAGTTGAACCTTGTTTTGTGTTTGTGTGCTTGGATGACAAGCATGGTTGGGCTTTTTATGAGGGGATGCCGAGCAAGGTCGGGCTTTTATGATGGGATGCCGAGCAAGGTCGGGCTTTTGTGATGGGATGCCGAGCGAGGTCGGACTTTTGTTTTTTTTTTTGGGTGGGAATGCCAATGACAATTGGACTTATATTGGAAGTGGGATTTGTGATTGCCAATGGAAATTGGGCTTTTTGTTTGGAAATTGTGTGTGCCAATGAAAATTGGTCTTTTGTTGGAGATGTGAGGAATGCCAATGATGACTTGGCTTTTTGTGTTTGGGGATGCCAATAAAAATTGGGCTTTGTTTGTTTGGGGATGCCAATAAAAATTGGGCTTTGTTTTTTTTGGAAATGGGTGATGTGAGGAATGTCAATGAAGACTTGGCTTTTTGTGTTTGGGGATGCCAATAAAAATTGGGCTTCTTTTTTTTGGAAATGGGTGATGTGAGGAATGCCAATGATGACTTGGCTTTTTGTGGGAAATTGTGGGGAGTGCCGTAACGGCAAATGGTTTCTTTTTTGATGAATTGGGCGACCACTTGTTTGGTTATGTTTGCATAGGAAGCTGCTTCGACCCATTTGGTGAAACAGTTGATGGCAACTAGTATGAACTGGTGCCCTTTTCGAAGCCTTTGGCTCAATCATTCCAAACATGTCTATGCCCCACATAGAGAAAGGTTAGGGTGATGTCATGACATTCAGAGGTGTTTGTGGTATGTGCCCCTTGTTGGCATAATTTTGTCACTTGTGACATGTCTTGGCATGGGTTTGGAAGGACTCCTCGTGGATTTCTTCGGTGAGCATGACTGCTTCACGTTTATCCGCACATCTGAGTAAGACCTACTTTCTCTTGTAGAGTGTGCCCCCGCAGAGGGAAAATTGTAGTGCCATTCTTTTGAGGGTTCTCTTGGTGAGGTTGTATTACCCTATCCTCTTGATCCCCAAGTCTAGACAATCCTTCAGGAGGTTCAAAATCGTCCTTATTATCATCTTCCGTTTGGTTAATTTGGAGATTGAAGTCAAAAGGGATCGTAGCAGTGTTATTTTTTTTGGTGTATGATGATGATTTTTTGTAGGGTTTACGAAAATTTATTTGAGAACGAAAGAAAAACGAACTCTTTTGAACATAAACCGCAAATTTATTAATGACAGAAATGATTTGAAATATGGGGGTCCCATAAAATTAATCATTTGCCTTGGGAAGAGCAAAATGATGATTTTTTTTTATTTTTTGAAAAACAAGATAAATTACTTGGACAGAGAAATGATTTCCGAAATTTCGATGGCCTTCCGGTTGCTCGGATCTCATCCGAAACGCTACTGTACACCGGGTCGGGTACTTCCCCTTTTTTTTTTGGTGTTTGGTGAGGGAATGATGTGAGGGTTTTTCTTTCAAATGAAAATGCATGTATGAATGCAATGAGAATGCAAAAATATGCCCCTCTTTTTTTTGTTTATGCAAAAAGTTTTATGAATGCAAATGTTATGATATGCAGGGGTTTGGTATATGAAGGTTCGGAACTTCCCCCCATCCTCACATGTAGGCTCTAAATTGTGAAATCTCCTAAGAAGAGGTCCTTAGAGTCATAGATCTCACATGGAATTAGGGTTGTCTATGGACATACGTCGACATGACTTCAATTAATTCCACGTGAAAATCTCATCTAAGCGGGGTTGGACATCCCACCTCACGGACATACGTCAACGCGGGCTTCCGCACACAACCTCCTTCTAACTTAGTGTTTTTCTCAAGCTCGGGTAGAGAGCCTCACACGTCCGGCATTAACCCGAACAATGTGGAGTAACATCACTCAAGTAACCCCCACATTTGATATATATAATATGAATATAAAGCAAATAAAGCAAATATAAACATAAAGCATAAATATAACATGCGTGAATAAAATAAATAAACATGGCACGCAAAGAAAATAAAACGATTGTCTTTAACCCAAATAGGTTAGGCTTGACTCGCTAGTGGGAACAGAGTCCCCAGTGAAGTCGCCAGCTGTGCGCACCTCGTTTTTTTCCACGGGAAAAAGACGCGCAGATCCTCCGAGGTCGTCCTCGGACGCTCGGAGGATGCCTTTGTGAAGCCGCCACCAAAGTTTTTGTGTAAAGGGAACGTTGATAAACCCTTAAGTTTTTTTTGTTGTAAAGGGAAACGATAATAAAACCCTTTTGACGATGAGGATAAGGATTAGGTCATCGCAACCATTGTCGGGTTCGGGAGTCGGTTACGCAAGGGGAAGGTATTAGCACCCCTCACGTCCGTTGTACTCAACGGGAACCTTCTATTTGGTTAAAGCTTGAATTGTTTTTTAATACTTTGCGCGCATGTTTATTTATGTTAAAAATATAATAAAAAGGGGGGGAAAAGAGATAAAAACAAACGAAAGAAGGAAAAGAGTTTTTATTATTGTTGTGCTTGACAAGATATCGATCTTGCTCCTACGTATCTCCCGGTAGTCGGAGAATTCAAAGCATACGTAGTTCTTTGGTAGAAAAACGTATGTGTGTTGGTTGATTTTAATTGGACGATGTTTTAAACCGAATTCTTACGATTAAAACGTAGCTTGTATGCTCGCGCTTTTGAGACTTATTAAGCGTATAGCTTGTATGCTCGCGCTTTTGAGACTTATTAAGCGTTTGTTCACGAATCGCATTAGAATTGTTAAAAGTTACGTCCGTTAGGGTAGAGGGTTGAATTGGTCGCTATGGGACCAAGGGAGGTACAATGGACTCATATAAGTCAAACATTGACCGAGCGGACTCAAACGAGTCGGGCGATTGTTCGATTGATCCACTGAGATCAAGAACGGGTACAATGGACTCGGACGAGTCGAACATTGACCGAGTGGACTCTAACGAGTCGAGGGGTTGAGTCTAATGGCCAACGGGGGACCAAAAGGCTTGGATTGACCACAAGGGGCCAAGATTTGGTTTGGTTAGGGTTGTACATATTAAAAGAGGAATGACGATTGTCCGAGCGACGAGACATACGTCACGCATTCGTGCAATCGGGGCGATGGAGAGACATACGTCACACCATCCCTTTTTCATTCATATTTTTGGGTTGAATCCTTTAGAAATCCCAAGGTATGTCAAAACATTTGGTTTGAAAACCCAAAATGGGAAGGTTTAGCAAATTTGCTAGAAAACGCGCAAGTTCGTCTCATTTTGCGAAAATGCGAACGTAAACGGTGTATGTTCATCTTCGAGTTTTGAACATCATGAACAATATTTATTGTTCAAGTTTAGATTGAAAAGCTGAACATAGCTTGTTTGTTTATGTGGTTTTGGAAATTTTGGGAACATAACTTGCTTTGCAAGTTACCCACAAAATGGTTATACGAACTTGTGATTTTGCCAAAATATGCAAAAACCTTGTTATGGTTTGAAGAACAGAGGTTTAAAAACTCTTAGGTTCTGAGCTCTAGGGCTAGAACCTCAAAAATTGGTCATTTTGACACAAAAACTCAGGTTCTGAGTTCTGTCATGGTCGCACTGCGACCATGACTTCGCACTGCGAAGCATGCGAAATTTTGGGTTCAGAAGCTGTTTCTGAACTTTTGTTCAGAAACAACTTCTGAACACACTCCAGACCTTATAGATGGGTGAAAAACTTTGAGTTTTTGGGGTGAAAAAGATTGGACAAACCAGTTTTGATGTTTTGAAAACCTTGGGATTTCTTTGGAATTCAAAAGGGGTTTTTTAGGATAAAGAGTTTTGAGCCAAAATGGCTATGCAAACACAATTAAAAAAAGCAAGATAAAGAGCTTAGTAACTTACAGAACTCCTTAGCAAAGCTCCAGCTGCACTTGATTTGATTTGGTTGAAGGCTTGTGCAAAAGGTTTGAGTATTTGTGATGAACTTGGAACTTTGGAAAGCTTTGTGTGGATTGATTGTTTCTGGTTATTTGTGGAGGTTTGTGGGATGAAATGAGTAGAGTTTCTGCTCTTTTTGTGCTGTGTTAACTCTCTTTGTAAGTGTGGGCATTGCCTCTTATTTATAGGCAAAAATCAAATCTTTGTCATCATTACACAATCCCTAAATTCAGCTGATTTGTGGCCAAGATCAAGCTGAATCCCTTTGCATTAAATGCCAATGGATAGAGGCAACCCTGCCTTGTACCAAGGGGCAAGATACAGCTTGATTTCAGCCACAAATTCAACTTATTCTAGAAGGTAATGATGAAGAACAAAGCTGATTTGCAATTGGCTAATGCTTGGGGATCAATCCTTGCAATCTCAATGGTTGGTCAATAAAAACGTGCACTGTAATGTGCAGAGATTGAGGGATGAAAAGGCTAAAATTGGCTGGTGTGAGAGGGTGAAAAGCTGCTGCAAAACAGAGTAGGCAATCATGGTTTTTCAAGTGAAAAAAATCCAGCTGGTTTGACTGGTTTTGGGGAGAGCAAGCAGGAGGAAGGTCCTCAAGCAGGTGCCTGGCAACCTTGTGGTGGTCAGTAGGTCACATGGGAGGGACTAGAGCTGCCCAAGGGCAAGCCCACTTGCTTGTCACATGCTAGGTTGGAAGAAAAAGCTTCCAACCTTGGCATTAATGGCAAGTCCTTCAACTCTGGCTTTGCTTGGCCCAATTAGCCATGAATGCTACTCAAAATAAATATAGAAATGATGTGCAACAAATTCTGGAATTAAATCAAGGAAACCAAAAATCTGCAGAAAAATCGCAGACTTCGCAGTGCGAAGTGAGCTTCGCATTGCGAAGTCCTCAATTTTGAAATGTTGACTTTTCTGTTGACTTTTGTTGACTTTTGACTTTTTTCCCCTCTTTGATTTTTTTTGATTTTGTTTAAAAAGGCGTAGGACAAAATTAGGGTACTACAAGGGTTACCTGGATTTAGACAACAGCGAAGGATTGAGAACGAACGCATGCTCGGAACGATCCGTAAATGGTAGGCGCAGTGATCCCCAAAGACTGTAACAGTTTGAATGACGAAAGACGATTTAGAGAGAAGAAAACGGAAGTAAGGGAAGTGAAAAGGGTAAAAGAAATTTGCAAGGGGAGGAAAAGTATATCAGAATCAGTTTAAAGTACAAAAGCCTAGGAAAACGCGCAGATGACGTCACCTAAGTTGGCACAATTTCCAAAACTGTTGCGATGCGAACACGTCAGCGAGAGCGAACAGTCGCCTCATGTCAACCGTCGGATTCCACTAAGGCGCGTCCTCAACCTAAACCTTCAAAAGGAATCGCGCCCATGATGGGCTAGTTCCGACGCGACGATTTAATCTACTCAAAGGAGCCATTTCTACACATAGTTTATTCACTTCGTCTTGTCCCAAGAATCGTGCTTGTTGGGCTATGAATACTCTTGTTGGGCTAGCACCCACTAAGGGCCCCAAAACAGAAACATGGAGCTAGTACCCATGTTGGGCTAGCATCCATGTTGGGCTAGCACCCATGTTGGGATAGCACCCATCGTGGGCGGTTTAACATCCATGTTGGGCTAGTACTCATAAATTTTTTTCACAAAGCTTCATGATCAATAAGCCCCACTTGCTGGGAAAAAGGTCATAGACAAATCCCCCCGTTAACAGTTTAATCACTTCGCCTTGTCCCAAGACTCGTGCTTGTTGGGCTGTGGACCGTAGATCTCACCATTTAGGCCTTGAGATCCTAAAGACAAGGGTTAGAACCCTTGGAGTAAGGTTGGGCGTCCTCCAGGAGGGCGCATGGCCCACTCAACAGTAATAAATAATCCTAGATGACCTCCCTAAAGGAGACCTTCAGGGGGCGCCCTCAGCAGCAGACAAGGGCGCCCTAGTCATGGTTTTGGCCCTTTACTATTTAGGCCCAAAACCATGGTCAAATAGGCCCAAGTCAAGGCTACAAATAGTAACCTTGGGATCATCCCCAAGGCATGACCTAAACAGACTCTAAAAACCCTAGTGTTCCCACATTGTACTCACTGCCAGTACATATAGCGATCCTAGTTTTCCCTTGATCGCTAAGATATGTAGAGACTGACGGCGATCCTAGGATCCCCGAGATCGCCTGAAGCTTAGGGTAGGTGGAACTCACTGAGACGCCCGTCTCACCCCAATCCTTTAATTTAGTTTCAGGTAAGCAGGTGGTTCGCAAGCAAGAGTTTCGTGATGAAGTTCATCAGGGAGATGCTGAGTGGAGTGCAATTGCTCACCATGTACCAGCTCAGGAGGATATCAGTAAATCTATGTATATGTACTTTTTAGTGGTATAAACGAGCAAGCTTGTATTCATTCAGCTGTATATTATTATTATTGAAAATTTTAATGTATCCAGTATCAGATTTAATACGCATGCTAAATATTCTAGATAAATTTAGTATGGGTGTTACAACTCCGATATCCAACCTGGTACCACATGCATGTAGAGTCGTTTAGGCGCATTGCATAAACATGACGAGTCTTATGTGGCAATGTTTTGGTGTGAACTTGTTCATCTAAGTGGTAATTATGTAATTGATGATTGTGATGAGATGGGATTGATGTAACTTGACTTAATGATTGCTTGTTGATGAGAGTATATTATGTATGCTTGAGAATCTTGAATGGAAGTAATGATGTAACCAGACTTGTAATTGAATGTGAATATGTTATGCATGTTTGTGAGATAAAACCAGGTTTAATATGATGCATGATTATATGATGATGATGTTGTTGTTTGCCTGAACTTACATGCGTTTATATTCCCTTTATGTTGAACTTATATCTTACTCTCCAATGGCTTTTTGGTCGTCTGCATCCTCGTGGTGTTGACCTGAAGGTTGAGGAGTAGTTCTTGCTTGTGAGTATGCAGAGGATGGTGTGATGCCTACTCTTTTTATTTGCTTTGAGGAGTCTAGATTAGTTGCTCTGATCTAGGATTTTGGGGTTGTCGTTTATTCTGTTGATTTTGATGTTGTCGAATCTTTATGATCAGACTTATGGTATTATGTTTATGTTGAGATTATTATGTTATGATCTGAGACATGACATCGAGTTATGTTGAATTATGATTTTATTTCCGCTGTGATCTGAATATATATATCTGATGAAATTTTTATATTGAGTAATTTGTATGTGATGTATGACGAATAGTAACACCTTGATGTGCGATAATTGCATGATTATTTATTAAATATTAGTCTCGAGGTTTGGGGTCTTACACCTTGTCCCAAGACTCGTGTTTGTTGGACTGTGAACTGTTAATTTCATAATTAAGGGCACAACGCCCTCTAATAGGACCAAAAGAGTGCTAGGAGAGCTCCTTTAAGTGTGCCGCCTTGAGAAGTTTCTAGAAGCGTCTAGAATGCTCTAAACATGACTTTGGGCCCAAGTTACTTAGGGCCTAAGTCACGGAAAACCAAGCACAAGAAAGACTATAAATAACCCCCTTGAGAGCATTCTCAAGGCATCACCTAAACAGTTCTAAACCCTAGTTTTAGAGATTGTACTCATTGCAAATAAACATTGAAAAATTATTAATAAATATTTGAAAAAAAGTAGTAATCTAGTTTGGTATCATTGTGTAGGGTACTTTTGCTTAACACTTGGAGAAAACAAGTTCATAGTCATTATGATTTTTGAGTAAGGTTTTACCATCATGCAAAAATGAGAATTATACACATTTATTTATACGCAAAGGACAATTTAATACTATTCATAAACAAAATATACACATTAATTACACAACCAATTTTCCTGATAATGCTAAATGAGCTTATGAAAAGTTTGAGTCTATTATATCATATAGGTAGCATAGTTATTAAAAAATGAAAAGCAGACTATAATAATAATCACATTGAGTTGGAATGGGATTTATCTTGAGCCTTTTCTGTTGCAACTGGAATCTTTTATTTTGAAAAATTAACTGTTTACATAACATGAGTTTTCAAATTATTATCTGTTAAAACAGGTTTGAAATTATGACAGAATATCTTTATACTTTAATAATGAGCATGAATCTAACAGACAGTGTTTTAATTGTTTGTGACCAAAGTAAGTTTCCAGCAACAAAGGTGTTGTGATTCCTTCTTTGTCTACTGTCTTTTTTGCATTTTGGTTTTACAATGATCATAAAACACTGTAATAATAGATATTGGATTAGGCAAATCTACAATGTTGGAGTATATGTTTAGTGTCTGTTCACTATTTGAGCTGCCACAAAACACCGCCGTGCGATGAATTGGAAGCTCACAATTGTAGCTTCTCTCATGTCGTACGTCAGGACACGAGAAAAGAGCAACCTACTGCAAACCAATCATTGCCTTAAGGATACAACTCTTTACCTCAAGCATTTAGGGTTGTTTTATTCATTCTGAGTAGCGCTATGAAAACACTTTCAAACACACTCTTCTCAACATACACACTAATCTAATTTTTATTTTTTATACTCTATCTAATTGGTTGAAATTCTAATTGGTCTCACAAAATCATATTGGCCCCACTTAAATTTGGTGGGACCCATAGGAATTTCAATCAATCGAGTGTGTTGCTAGCGTAATTCATTCTAAAACAATACAAACAATTACTTGTATGGTGATCCATCTCAAGACTACAGATCCCTGGAATCAGTTTGAAATATGTCAGCAAAATATTTTTAAACAAAACTCCCTATAACTTGAACAAGAGGCATATGAACAATAGTGATCTCTCTAAATAATAAATAAAATTATAAAAGAGAAAATGCACTGATGATTTTCAGTAGTCATTATAAAAATTCTGCTGCATCATTATATGGACATACAGAAGAACATTTAACAGTCTCCTATTTTATACTAGTATACAATGATCCTATAGAGAAAATAAAAATAACATAAAGAATATATATTGTATTTAACCTCCAAGACTTACTTCTGCTGTTCCATAAAAAATGAATGCAGTTTCTATCATTAATCAGGAATTCAGATTCGCTGCAATTGCCAAAGTCCACATTCACGCAGTTGCCGCATAGGTAACCGTTGGATCAATATCGGATGGTGCAAATTTCAAGCGGTTTTTGTTTTTTGCGGTGACTGCATCTGCATGAATGCGGAATTTTGGCGACTGTAGGAAATCCAAATTCATTGATTTGATTGCAAAAGGGATGAAGTTGCCTTCTCAGGGTTTCTTCCCGAGGCGAAGTATGAAACACCACTAGTCTTGATTGATGCTGATGAAGGAATATTTGGTGAGGAGCCAATTGTGGAAAATGCACCAACATTGCTACTAATGTAGATGCTAGTTTCACTAACAGGTCCTTCAATGACTAGTTTTGGAGGAGGTGGTTTCTCAATTTCTTTTACACCTAGCATTTGAACGACTTTGCTCATCGCTGGTCTTTGAGATGGTTGCTCTTGAATGCACCAAAAGCAGACCTGAATCGCTCGTAACTTGCTTCATATCAACTTCTATATCGGAGAGTCTTTTATCCAAAATTCCATTGATGTTACCTTTCTCAAACTCTTCATAGGCCCAAACTGAGAATTTCTTCCTATCTGTTTCGTCGGAGACATTAAAGTTCCTCTTTCCGCAAACAATCTCTAACAAAACCATGCCGTAGCTGTAAACATTGGATTTCGATGTTACAGGAAGATTTGCAATCCATTAAGGGGCTAAATATCCCCTTGTTCCTCGTACGCTTGTCAACGTTTTGTGTCTATGGTCCTTCGGATTAACGAGCTTTGCCAGACCGAAATCAGATACTTTAGCGACGTAATTCTCGTCCAAGAGAATGTTTTCAGGTTTGATATCACAGTGGACTATGCAGTCGCGACACTCCTCGTGCAGGTATGTGATTCCCTTTGCAGTGCCGAGCGCTATATTGTACCGATACTCCCAATTCAACAGTTTTCCCAGTTGCTCTTCTTCTGGGAATAAAAAATTATCCAAGGAACTATTTTTCATGAACTCATAGACTAAAAGCCTGCGGCGTCCTTCCGAGCAAAAACCAATAAGTCTCACCAAATTAAGATGGTGAGTACTGCTTATAGTTGCAACTTCCATCCTAAACTGTTTCTCACCTTGCTTAATTCCTTCAAGCTGTTTCACCGCAACAACAGTTTTGTTAACAAGAATTCCTCGATACACAGCACCAAATCCACCAGCTCCGAGCTTCTCCTTGAATCCTTTTGTCGAGCGCTGAAGTTCCTTGTATGTGAACTGAACCGGCACACCAGAAGCATATTCTAGAAGTGCATACCGAGCCGATAATACACCAAAGCTTGCTGTTTTTCTACAGCCCCAAATCCATAATCCACCTTCAATAGCAACCCCAACTAAAAGGGTACCCAGAATAACAACCACAATAACCCAAGCAGGTATACTCGAACTCTTTTCCTTCACCGTCTCCCCCAAAGAGGGTTGTGGATTTGGAGCCAACGGCGAACAAACCTTAACATACGAAATACTAGGTAACGTTGGACTATGATATCCACTGAAAAAATCCACTGACTTCAAATAACAATGTCCAGTTCCATCCGACAACGAAGTAGAAGCAAAACAAGCACGCGAACCCGAGAGGAAATTTCTTCTACACGCTGTAAAACCAATGAGAAGCGACGACTCAGTATCAGGGTAATAAGTCAATAATTGCGTACGATCCAATGTCAACATAGTTTCATTCCCTTGACAACTATCAAGATCTACCTTCCTCCTACACCCTTTTCTATTACCATCAATCATCTCAAAATTCTCCGAAGGACAACCGCAACTAGGGTTCGTATCATTATAACTGCAAATACCATAGTTCCCGCAAAAAGCGTAAACCTTACACTGGTCCTGAACGGCCGCCCATCTCGCAACCGGATATCCACTACCCCTAGAAGTGTTATAAATCCTCAAATTCCCATCCTTATCCAGTTTCAAGACCCTAAGAACATCACTCACACCATTCCCAACATTATCATAGTCACTGCTATAAGCAACGATATTAGGGGTACTCAATTTCACATCAGAAAGTTGCAAAATTCCAATGGATGTTAACCCCAAAACAGGATTACTCAAACTCACATTCAAAGAAGAATTCAAACCATGAGTCCAAAATGTTATACTATCGTTCCAAATCAAATTCAAATCCCTGTTCTTTTTAAGACTAAAACTATAATCACCAGATTTCAAAATCTTACCAACAGTAAAATTCTGAGACGGCAAAAGGGTCTGTAAGATGATCAAAGCTTGACCAAACTTCCTTCGTTCCGTTCAAAATCACCAATTTACCACTATCTTCAACGGTGGCTGATGTTGCACCCACATTAGCAGTCCCGGAGTCCCAGACGGTGGAGCCAGAACCGTTAAAGAGACGAAGGATGCCGTTGGTAAGAAACTGGAAGGAACCACCAGAGTCAATGGTGGTGGAGTTATCGGCTGTCCAGACAACAGGAGCTCCACCAGAGTAGACAATGGCGGCAAGGATGGAAGGAGGAGAGGTTGGTAGATCGACGGGGACAAAGCGTAAAGAGAAAGTAGAACTTGGAGAGGACCATGATTGGTTGGTGTTGGAGGCGGAGAGAATGGAACCAGGGTTGACGGCAGTAACAGCGGAGGTGAAGAGAAGAAAGGTTAAGAATAGAAAGTGGGATTTGAGGTACATGTTTGTTTGATTGTTGTTGTTTCAGTGGGAATTGTGTGAATGTTATTGCTGTTGGATACATTTGTAGTTTGTAGTGTCGTGTGTTTTTGTTTGATTTATGAAAGTTGTGGTACATGTTTGTTTGATGATATTTCAATGGGACTTGTAATTGTAGAGTCGTGTGTTTTGGTTTTTCTTTTTGTGGAAATTGACCTTAGAGTGGTGGGAAGTTTAGTTTGGGAAAAAGAAGACTTTGACTTGGCTCTTGTCTTACACTTGATAACTTGATTGACCAACGGGGGTTCATTTCTGTTTTTCATTCTTTTTGTCGTAGACGAAGTGATAAACACCACTGAAAATTACGAACACAACTGCGAAGTCTCGCGTTCAAATTCAGGTGAAAGTTTTCAGCTCAACAATATAAGCATTGCTAGTTGAGTTTGGCCTTACGGATTCTGTTGGTTGATTTTATTTTTCTAATATTTTATTGTGTAATTTTCTCCCATCGAAATTTCAAGCAAATTAGAGAGTACATGTTGCTAGCTAAATTCATTCTAAAACACTCCAAACAACTTATAAAGGAATTCACAGGCCACAAAGATGACTAGCTGTTCATGGTATTTGTAGTTGCTTTTGCGGTAAATGATTGTGGTTTTGAAGCAATTATATTCCAATTAGGAGTTCTAGAGGAATCAAAACAAGGACTTTTTCTACAGATCTAGAACTGAATATAACTTTTCATAATCTTGATTGTATAATCAAATATCTCTAATCAGTGTTGGCAAAGCCATAGTCAAATCACTTTTAATTGTATTTGGAGACTGAATGTTTGAATCAAACTATTTCCATGCAAATAAAATTATAGTAAATAAAACTACAAAATCTTTCAACAAAGTAGTCTTGATATATAGCTTCTGATGCATCATATGGACATACACAATAACCAGAAATTTCAGGAATTGAATACAAATAATTACTTTAACTGTAAATTTGCAATCTCCTATTTTAAACAAGTATACAATGATCAAGTAGAAAAAATCAAAATAACATACAGAATATATATATATATATATATATATATATATATATATATATATATATATATTATACATTAAATTTGACCAGCAAAACTTACTTCTGCTGTTCCAACACAAATCGCAAGCCAATGTGACAGTGTTCATAAAAGAATGAAGGCAGTCGCCAAAATCCGGCATTCACACTGTCACCACGTTGGTGACCATTGGATCAAGATTGAACGGTGCAAATTTCAAGCAGTTTTTTATTTTGTGGTGAGTCCGTGAATGAGGGATTTTGGCGACTGCAGGGAATCCAAATTCATTGATCTGATTGTAAAAGGGACGAACTTGCCTTCTCAGGTTTTCTTCCCGAGGCAAAGTTTGAAACACCACTAGTCTGGATTGATGAAGACGACGAAGGAACATTTGGTGAGGCTCCAATTGTGGAAAATGCACTAGCATTGCTGCTAATATAGGTGCTGGTTCCACTAACAGGTCCTTCAACAACTAACTTAGGAGGAGGTGGCTTCTCAATTTCTTTTACTCCTTCTAACATTTGAACAACTTTGCTCATCGCTGGTCGCTGAGACGGCTGCTCTTGGATGCACCAAAAGCATACTTGAATTGCTCTCGTAACTTGCTCGGTATCGACTTCTACATCTGCAAGTCTTTTGTCCAAAATTCCTTTGATGTTACCTTTCTCAAACTCTTCATAGGCCCAAGTGGAAAATTTCTTCCTATTTGTTTCCTCGGAGACATCGAAGTTCCTCCTTCCGCTCACAATCTCTAACAAGACCATGCCGTAGCTGTAAACATCAGACTTCGATGTTACGGGAAGATTTGCAATCCATTCGGGGGCTAAATATCCTCTTGTTCCTCGTACACTTGTCAAAGTCCTGTGTCTATGGTCTTTCGGATTAACGAGCTTTGCAAGACCGAAATCCGAGACTTTAGCGACATAATTATCGTCCAAGAGAATGTTTTCAGGTTTGATATCACAGTGGACTATACAGTCACGACACTCCTCATGAAGGTATGTAATTCCTCTAGCAGTGCCAAGTGCAATATTGTACCGGTGCTCCCAATTCAACAGCTTTCCCGATTGCTCTTCTTTTGGGAATAAAAAGTTATCTAAGGAACTGTTTTTCATGAACTCGTAGACTAAAAGCCTGTGGCGTCCTTCTGAGCAAAAGCCAATAAGTCTCACCAAATTCAAATGATGAGTACTGCTTATAGTTGCAACTTCCATCCTAAACTGTTTCTCACCTTGCTCAATTCCTTCAAGTTGTTTTACTGCAACAACAGTTTTGTTAACAAGAACTCCTCTATACACAGCACCAAATCCACCGGCTCCAAGCTTCTCCTTGAAGCCTTTTGTCGAGCGCTGAAGCTCCTTGTATGTGAACTGAACCGGCGCACCAGAAGCATACTCAAGAAGAGCATACTGAGCCGACAATACACCAAACCTTGCCGTTTTTCTACAACACCAAAACCATAAACCACCTTCAATAGCAACCACACCTAAAAGGGTACCCAAAATAACAACTACAACAACCCAACCAGGTACACTCGAACTCTTCTCCTTCACCGTCTCCCCAGAAGTAGGCGGTGGATTCGGAGCCAACGGCGGACAAACTTTGACATAAGAAGTACTAGGTAAAGCAGGACTATGATAACCACTAACAAAATCCACCGATTTAATGTAACATTGCCCTGTTCCATCCGACAAAGATGTAGAAGCATAACAAGCACCCGACCCCGAGAGACAATTCCCTCGACACGCCGATATACCAATGAAAAACAACTGCGACAAGGAATCAGGAGGATAAGTCAATAACTGTGTATGATCCAACGCCAACATAGTCTCATTCCCTCGACAATTAGCAAGATCCACCTTCCTCCTACACCCTTTTCCACCATCATTCACTTCAAAATTCTCCGAAGGACACCCACAAATTGGATTCGTATCATTATAACTACAAATACCATAATTCCCACAAAAAGCATAAACCTGACACTGGTCCTGAACGGCCGCCCATCTCACAATCGGATTCCCACTCCCTCTAGAAGTACTATAAATCCTCAAATTCCCATCACTATCCAATTTCAAAACCCTCAAAACATCACTCCCACCACTCCCAGCATCAGCATAATCACTACTATAAGCAACAACAACAGGTGTACTCAAATTGTCATCACTAAGCTGCAAAATCCCAATAGGCGACAACCCTAAAACAGGATTACTCAAACTAACATTCACAGATGAATTCAAACCATGTGTCCAAAAAGTTACACTATCATTCCAAATCAAACTCAAATTACCAATCTTTGCAAGACTAAAACTATAATTACCAGATTTCAATACCTTACCAACACTAAAATTTGTAGATGGCAAAAGGGTATCTGTAAGATGATCAAAGCTTGACCAAACTTCCTTTGTCCCATTCAAAATGACCATTTTGCCACTATCTTCAATTTCAACTGATGAGCCACCCAACCTAGTTGAATTGCTGTCCCAAATCACAGCTCCAGAGCCGTTGACAAGACGGAGGTTCCCGTTGGTTTGGAACTCAAAGATACCGCCAGAGTCAACTGCGGTGGAGTTTCCAGCTGTCCAGACAACTGGAGCTCCACCGGAGTAGACTACGGCGGCGAGGAAGGAAGGTGGGGTTGTTGGTGGGGTGGTTGGGATGAAACGGAGGGAGAAAGTGGAGGATGGTGATGACCATGATTGGTCGGTGGCGGCGGAGAGGGTGGAGCCAGGGTTGACGGCGGCGACGGCGGCGGCAACAAAGAGAATAAAGGTTAAAAATAGAAAGGTTTTAAGGTACATGTTTTGTTTTGGTTTTTTTTCTTTTTCAATGGGGATTGTGTGAATGTGTTGTTGGAAGCATTTGTTGTTTGTGGGAAAAAGTTTGTTTTGGTTTGATTTGTGGAAATTGAGGTTGTAGTGGTGGAGGTGAAAGAGACTGTGGGAAAGGGAAGACTTTGACTTGGCTCTTGTTACGTGTTTGGTTTGATTGACCAATGGAGATGGAAGTTCATTTCTGTTGGTTTATTTTACTTGACTTAAATGAAGTTTTATCCCTCTATTTTGGCTTAAATTGGGTTTTACTCTCATAATGAACTAAAATGTGATAAATGGGGCAAAAATCCTGAAAAATATAAAATAGAGGGGGTAAAATTCCAAATTTTAAAATAGGGGTAAAATTCAAATTAAGCCAAAATAGGGGAGGTAAAACTGAATTTAAGCACATTGTTAGTATATTAAAGAAAGTAATTCTAATAAGGATGACCTCATAAATGGTAGACTAGTACTCCCTCCGTCCCAAATTGTATGTCGCTTTGAAAAAAAAAATTTGTCTCAAATTATATGTCGTTTTACAATACCAAAGAAACATTAATGTTACTTTTCCTATTATATCCTTAACTATTTATTACTCTCTCTTATTTCAATTCTTTAATTTATCTTCTCCATACCATTTATTAAGGACAATTTTGTAAAACAACTCATAATATCTCTTTTCCACACAAAATTAATTATATTTCTTAATACGTGTGAAATGTCCAAAACGTCATACAATTTGGGACGGAGGGAGTAGTATTTAAGAAATGTTTAAAAATTGGAGGATGAGTGATGTCGTTTTTGGTAGTAAATATACGACTGTCGCGGTGATTTTTGGATATCAAGCTATTAATTAGCGTTGACTCACAATTTTAAGCTCACCACCGATCTTTTATTTTTCCGAGGAAAAGGGAGAAAGTTCGAAAAACCCTATTTTTTGAGAGATCAAGGTCCGGGGGTTGGTTACGCAAAGGGAAGGTATTAGCACCCTAAACGTCTATAGTACTCTATAGGAACCTCTTGCTTTTATTTATCTTTATGCTAAATTGATTATTTGTTTGTAAATAAATGCTTAAGTGTGAAAAAGATTAAAGTGATGAATAAGAAGAAAGGAAAACGTTTTTGTTATTTTATTGATTTGGAAAGACAAAGTCTTTTGCCTACGTACCCGAATGGGATCAAAATCACGTAGTTCGGGGTAAAAAGCCGAATGATTCGTTTTGATTGTTTTTAACGTTTGAAAAAAAGTTTTGAGAAAGATAAGAGGCCGAAAAGGCATAGAAGAAATAAAAGAAGTGAGTTTGATTGATTTTAAATTGAAGAAAAAAAGTTTGATTGATTAAAAGTTTGATTAAGAAAGAAAATAACAAAGATTGATTTTTTTTGAAGATTTTGATTATAAAATGTTTTTGGATTTTGACTTTTTTGACTTTTTTTTGTGAAAATTTTGATTAAGTTCTAAGGTCCAGAGACTAAGTTATGCTGAGATTGTCTGAAGCGCACCGGATCCCTCAAAATGACGTTGGATCAAGTGAGGGTCCTTTTCCTCGGATACGGTCAAAATTACGATATCGTCCTCGACATAAAGCATGAAAAATAAATGTGGTGTCGGTGCATATTCTCATTTATTATTTTTTACATTGGACCTAGATACATTCTAATTGGCAATAAAATAAATGACAAAAATAATAAAAGTAACAAATAAAAATTGCAAATGCATTTAAAATAAATATGCTAGAAGAAATAATAAAAAAAATGCATGAAATGCAAAACAATAAATAAATATGGTGCATAAAATAAATAAAGAAAATAAAAATGCAAGACATAAAATAAATATGATACTGGAAATAAAAAAGAGGAAAATAGAAATGCAAGACATAAAATAAACATGATGCTAAAAATAAAAAAAAATGCAAGACATAAAATAAATATGATGCATAAAATAAAAATAAACAAAATAAAATAAAAAATGCAAGACAAAAATAAATGTGATACTGGAAAATAAAATGCAGAGCATAAAATAAATATGGGGCTGGAAAATAAATAAAGAAAATAAAAAATGCAAGACTTAAAATAAACATGATGCATAAAATAAAAGAAAATAAAAATGCAAGACATAAAATTAAATATGGTGCATAAAAATAAAAAAAATAAAAATAAAAATGCATGAGGTACTGGAATTTAAATACAGTAAATAAAATGCATAAGAAATAAAAAAAAACTAAAAATAAAAATGCAAGAAAAAGAAATAAAAATAAAAAGAATAGAGAAGAAGAAGGGGGGTGCAGGAGTAATAGGGGGAGGTGAGAGCAGAAATCAGAAAATGAGAGGAGAATTGAAGAGTGGGCCGCGTTGCTTGGGCTGTGCTTGAGTCCGTTTTTGCTTAGCCTATAAAACCCAAATCAGAAAAATAACTCTCATTTCTCCCTTTCTTTCTCTCTCTTATTCTCTTCTCTCTTAAAACTTCTCTCTTCCCTCTCTAAGAACAGCCAGGCCAGACATAGCTCTCCGGCGCGGTGGTTGGCCGGCCCAGTGGGCGGCGCCACCGTGCCGGAACCTAAACTCTTTTTTTTTTTAGAAAATTTTAGCGTTTTTTGAAAGCTCTCTCTCTTCTCTTTCTAAATCCAAGCTTAGTTTTCTCAAATCCACTCTTAAAATCCCTAGATCCAAGCAAGATGAAACGAAAACTACCTCGTTCTGTTTTATCCGGCTCGGCTTGTGTTAGTCTGGTTCGATTTGAGAGGGTTTGAGAGGGTTGCTTCTGATTCGGTTCTAATGAGATTTAATGGATTTTCGCTTTTTGGTTCGAACTGGAATGGTTTTGGATCGGTGTTGAGCGTGTTGATTCGCGTTGTTACTATGGTTTTGTGATTGAGTTGGTTCGTGTTGTTATGGTTTTGATTCGGTCTGGATTTTTGTAGAGGAGAAGAAAAGGAAAAGAAAAAGGGTTTCTATGTGGGTGGTGGACGGATTTGTTTTCCGGTTGCCGGATTATGGCTGTGTTGGTGGTTTATGAAGGGAAATCGACATATAAAGAGCAGCGGAAGTTTAAAATTTTTGATTTCCTTTCCTCGGATCATTATGAATGTCACATGAATCAGTGATAGAATTGTTACCTCTTGTAATGCTGAAACACTTTCGTTGATCACAGCTGAGCAAATAAGCAAAGCCTCTACTCGTCCACACGAACGGCTTCCTCTGGTTCCCGGTGCTAGCCAAGCGATCAGAGGTTAGGGAGAGAAGTGGGAACACGCTTTTGCTTTAGGGTTACACGAAAAAGCATTAGCTGATTTCAGCATTAGAGCTTCTATTTATAGAACTCCTTGCTGCACAAAATCAGCTTGAGCTTCAAAAGCCCATTAGCCCATCAGCTTCCGCTAACTAATTAGCGTCTATTGCGAAACGTACCCCGTCATATAAGTCTTACTTATATTTCTCCTTTTTACTGTTCTATTGTGTGTGACCCTATAAGTTCTTGTAACGTTGGCAATAATATTAAATCCTATATTTAATATTATAAACAGTGAGCGGTATCTAGCAACACATCACTGCTACCCAAGTGACAAGAATGTCAAGTGATCTGACGAAACCTTTTCCATGATAATATCTATGTGTACGATTACTCCTTTGTCCTAATATCTTAATTGAACACAAGGCATAGATTACGTCACCCTTGTTTAGCTCAATATTTATATTTCTTGATCCCGAAATATACTGAACAACGAATAAGTCCAATATCTCATATTGACTTAATTCGGCATGGCCATGCATTTTTCCAGTCATACTCCATCAAGAGGCCTAAAGATATATCTCCTGTTATGAGGAGGGACAAATCCCATCTAGGACACTCATGTCCCTCAGCATGATTCGTCAAGTGCCCATTAACCAACGTTATAGTCATCTTGTTACAGACAACGTTTGAATGGCAATAAAACACTTGAGTCCACATCTAGGGATCATAGTGGTTTCAGGTCTAAGAGTGATATACACTATTATCATTGTGAGAATAACTTATGACGATTTCATAACATACTATGTAGTATTCTCACGATGGGTCAATCCAGTATAAATATTACTCCTAATACTTATACCTATGTATAGACTTAATATCTCATATTCATGACCCAAGAGATGTGGTCATCAGTCTACATACATAATAGTCTCCACGCTTTAATATTATCCCAATTCATATTAAAGCTTGACTACGGATACATTTAAGAATAGTGTTCTTTCTGTTGATGTAATCTCATGATTAAGTCACACTTAATATTCCATCACATGAACTAACTATTCTAAGGACTTTATTTATCTTATAACAAGTGTAATAAAGAACGCCATATTTTATTCAATAATAAAAGTCATGATACATATAAAAGTTTGACATAAACTATTGGCCTCTAGGGCTTATACCAACAATCTCCCACTAGCACTAGAGCCAATCAGGCATAGACCTAATACCCATAGATCTAGTATGACCATCATGCTTCTGCTGAGTTAGAGCTTTAGTAAGTGGATCAGCAACATTGTCTGATGTTGGTACTCTGCATATTTTCACATCTCCTCTATCGATGATTTCTCGAATGAGATGATAGCGCCTAAGTATGTGTTTGGATCTTTGGTGAGATCTAGGTTCTTTAGCTTGTGCGATTGCTCCATTGTTATCACATAACAATTCAATGGGATCCACAATGCTTGGAACTATACCAAGATCAGAGATGAATTTCTTGATCCAAACAGCCTCTTTTGCGGCATTAGATGCAGCAATATACTCAGCCTCAGTTGTAGAATCAGCGACTGTTTCCTGCTTTGAACTTTTCCAGCTAACAGCACCGCCATTTAAGCAAAACACGTATCCAGATTGCGATTTGAAATCATCATGATCTGTCTGAAAACTAGCATCTGTGTAACCAATTACAGAGAGCTCCTCTTGACCTCCATAGATCAAGAAAGTATCCTTAGTTCTTCTCAAGTACTTAAGGATGTTCTTAACAGCAACCCAATGACTGTTACCTGGATTAGACTGGTATCTGCTCGTAGCACTTAAAGCATACGAGACATCTGGTCGAGTACATAACATAGCATACATGATAGATCCAATTGCGGATGCATATGGAACATTGATCATTCGATCCCTTTCTTCAACAGTTGAAGGGGATTGTGCTTTTGACAAACTTATACCTGATGACATAGGTACAAGTCCTTTCTTGGACTCATACATATTGAAACGTCTCAAGACTTTGTCAATGTATGTACCCTGACTTAAGCCAAGCAATCTTTGTGATCTATCTCTATAGATCCTGATTCCTAATATGTAGGAAGCTTCACCTAAGTCTTTCATAGAAAAGCATTTCCCTAACCAAGATTTAATTTCTTGCAGTGTAGGGATGTCATTTCCGATAAGCAATATGTCATCCACATATAATACCAGAAATGAGACTATGCTCCCACTAACCTTCTTGTAAACACAAGGTTCATCTTCATTTTTAATGAATCCATACTGTTGTACAGTTTCATCAAAACGAAGATTCCAACTTCTGGAAGCTTGCTTCAATCCATAGATTGATCGCTGCAATTTGCATACCTTTTGGATGTTATCAGGAATGCCAAATCCTTCAGGTTGTGTCATGTACACATCCTCAAGGAGATTTCCATTAAGGAAAGCAGTCTTGACATCCATCTGCCAGATTTCATAATCATGGTATGCAGCGATAGCAAGTAAGATCCGAATGGATTTAATCATTGCCACTGGTGAAAAGGTTTCATCATAGTCTACACCATGAATTTGTTTGAAGCCTTTAGCAACCAATCGTGCTTTGTAGGTGTTTACCTTTCCGTCCATGTCAGTTTTCTTTTTGAAAACCCACTTGCATCCTATAGGATTAATTCCTTTAGGTGCTTCGACCAAGTTCCAAACTTGATTTGTGTACATGGAATCCATTTCAGATTTCATGGCTTCAAGCCACTTCTCAGATTCAGGACCAGTAATGGCCTCTTGATAAGTCATAGGCTCATCTTGATCCATGAGCAATACGTCACATTCTTCTGATATGAGATACCCATATCTCTCAGGTTCTTGACGTATCCTATTTGACCTACGTGGTTCTTGTGTTATTGGAGTAGGATTTTCTGTCACAACAGCTTGTGTATCCTGCTCTTGTTCCTCCATTGGCGTACTACTTTGTGGGTCTTGAACTTCTTCAAGATCTACCTTTTTGCCACTAATTTCTTTGGAGACAAATTCCTTCTCAAGGAATACTCCATCTCTAGCGACAAACACTTTGCCCTCAGATGGTTTGTAAAAGTAGTATCCTTTAGTTTCTTTAGGATATCCCACAAAGAAACATTTGTCAGATCTTTGTTCAAGTTTAGTGGACATTAGTCGTTTCACATAAACTTCACAACCCCAAATCTTTAAATGTCTCACATTGGGTTTTCGACCACTCCATACCTCATATGGTGTCTTTTCTATCGCTTTGGATGGAACTTGGTTAAGTGTGTAAGCTGCAGTTAATAAGGCGTGTCCCCAAAAGGAGTTTGGAAGATCAGCATGGCTCATCATAGATCGGACCATGTCTAACAAGGTTCGATTTCTCCTTTCGGAAACACCATTCCATTATGGTGTTCCAGGAGGTGTGAGCTGGGATAAGATCCCACACTCTTTTAGATGATCGTCAAACTCTTGGCTCAAATGTAACATCCCACCTAAGACTCGAATATTTATTAATATTGAGACGATGTATCAGAACTGTTTAAGCAAAGGGCAATTTGGTAAATTGTCAGCTAATGGGTTTATTTATATGGCAAGTGTAATATCCCGCTTATAAGTATCGGTTATTAGTGCTAGAAACTTGTTAAGCAAGAATGGTAAACTTGTAATAAGTGGCATGGCAATTTTGTAATTTATGCTAAGTGGGAGATTAAATAAGAATGGAACAAGATATTTGTTCCCATTCATTTTCATTCTTTCTTACCACTCTCCCAATCAGTTTTCCTTCCTCCTTCCCCCATACTCTCACGCCCTCCCTCTCTTACCATCCTTCATCCAAATTTCATTCTAAACCCTAGTGAGAAAACACTTGCAAGAAAGCTTGAGTTGGAAGCTAGGTCAAGAGAAAGGAAAGAAGAACAAGAAAGTATCAAGAGAAGAGCTAGAGCTTTGGTTATCAAGCTAGGGAAATGAAAGGGAACTTGGCAAGGAAACAAGCTAAGGATTGAGGTGAGCTCTTAGAGGGTTTTAGAAACCCACTTGTTAAGCTTTGAAGTTATGGTACTAAAAGCTAATTTGCTAGATTCATGCCTTAAACCCTTGATGGCTTGTGATTACATGAATTATTATGTGATAAGTTGTCTATATGTCTTGTAAATTCATTCCCATAAGCTGTTTTGATGATTGGAGAGGTTTGGATTAGCCTAGGAAGCAAATTTTGAGTGCTGCTGAAGCCAAAATCGTGCTCCGATTTCTGGGCATCGGGCTACGATTTTATGCCCTGATTTTCCTGGGACTTTCGAAAAATATCGTGCTCCGATTTGCTAGGATCGTGCTACGATTTTTGGCTTTCCCAGCTTTTTGTTTGTGAGCTTTGGCTTGGTATTAGGGTAGGATGAGGGATAGGTATGGCCTTAGGAGATGTATACTTATACTCCTAAGTTATATAGACATAAAGAGGGATTGGTAATGGGATCATATCTTTGTAATGAAATCCCTACATTCATTTAAGTACATGTAAGTCAAGATTAATCCTGAATCCAAGCTTAGAACCTTTTATAGGTTAAGTGATTAAGAGTGAGTAATTAAGAGTGCGATAGTTCCGCACAAGAATGAGAATTAACGAGAACAATCTATTGCCCTAAGAAAGGAACCTATTCATAGGTTAGGCATTTAAGAATGAATATTTAAGAATGCACTAGATATGCAATAAACATAAGTTATAGGTATAAGCAGAATAAGAACAAGAGTTATTAAGATATTAAGCCGTGGCCTTCGTAGTTCACGCCAGTGGGACACGAATGGTTCACGCATAAGTTTACAGAATATTTATTCGCGCCTTCCGTCGTTCACGCCAGTGGGACACGGGAGGTATACTGTAACGACCCTATTTTCGTAAATTATATTTTTATATATTTTATTTTATTGTTTGGCTTTTAAAAATATTTTCTCGTAATCAAGAAATAATTATTTAGCGCGAGCGTAAGTTCGTAATCGAGTTTTTTGGGTTTTGGGCGAGATTGGGCCAAGAAGATGAATAGTATTGGGCTTTTGAGTTTATGAGTAGTAACGATCCTATGTATATGATAGTAGTGAGCTTGGATTGGATTGAAGGGCTAGGATTGGTCCTTGAGAGTTAGTAAGGATGGATGGCCAAGATTGTTTTGCTTGGATTATAAGAGATTATCACAAAGACTTGTGAATCACTATTCATTGCTTTGTGAAGAAGGAGAAAACGTGAAAGAGAAGGAGAAGAGCAAGAGAAGAACCTAGGGCAAGAGGAAAGGCTTGAGTTTTGTTAGAGAATCATCATTTCAAGGTAAGAGAGTTAGTATTGTTTATTCACAAGTGATGTTGAGAAGGGGAGAATGTCTATTTCTCCATCCCAAACTTCCTCCCACTTTGTCTAGGTTTTGATAGAAAGTTTTTATGGTTTAAAGATGTTAAATGATCATGTTATGCTTGCTTGATGCTAAATGATGTTTATCTATGTTTTAGAATCCTTTTGTGAGTGTTATGGTGTTTTGGAATTCATAAGAAAAGTTATAGAAAAATAGTGTTTTTAAACCCTAATTTCTTTGCTAGATATAAGCCTTGCTTGTGATTGTTTTTAAAGGATGTTTTATGATGGAAAATCGTTTTTAATATGTCCTGGAAGTTGGGTAACCTTGAATGGGCTAAAATGGTGGAAAAATCACATTTTTACATGATTTTGTACTGATACGGTCGCTGTAGCGACGGACCGTCGCTTGTAGCGACCAGGCAGGATAATTCCCTGCCTATCCGCGCTTCAAGCGACCACACTGGCGCTTGTAGCGACCAACCCTGGACAGGCCAACTTCGTTGAGTTGTTCTGGAGGTCCTGGTGCGCGCGGGGATGGCTTTTTGCTACTGTATTTTCATAATATGTTTTGGAAACCTTGCCCACCATTTTAATTCATTCTTAATGCTTCCTAAAGATTATTTTGTTCAAGAAAAGCTTGAGTAAAACCCTAACATGGTGATTTTGTTAAGGGCATCATGTCGTGTGAGTATGTATTATATAATGTTTGGAATGGCTGTTAGGAACTAATAGAGTGTGTCTAAGGTTTTGAAAGTGGATTTGAGTTTGATAATAGTACAAATTGATGTGTGGGAATTGATGAATATAATTGAATTGATATGGTATCCAAAGGATTGGATTTACCTTAGAAACATTTATGTTTATTTGGAGTTTTGGTTTAGTATGATGTTGTTGATGATGTTGTGAACCGTGTTTGATGATTTATGCGTGTTTGTATTATGATTGGCCATGAGTGCCTATTTGTTGAAGTTAGCATGAGCATTGGTAGTGTACACACATATTTGAGCATATGTAGGTGTAAATATCAATAATTGCTAAGTGAACATACATGCATTTCATGACGGTATGTATGCTCTTTATGGGTAAGAATGAAATCCAATTATTATTGGTCATATGCACGACTGTCTTTTATGGCGAATGAGAGGTGCAGAAGTAATCCAGCCTCGGTTGGTCAAGTGTACGACTGTCTTTTATGGCGAATGAGAGGTACACAAGGGATATAAGTTTATCCAACAGTCCGCCATGACTCTAAAGCTGAGCAGGAATTGGTACCACATGCATTAGAGTGCATTTTAGGAACATACATTCTACTTGACATTAGTGTGCACTTTAGGAATGATGTGTGCATAATGGTTGTTAAGTGGTAATTGCTATTGATGAGTTTTGCGTTTGAGGAATTATGTGTGCATGGTAATTGATGATTGATAATTTCCATCTGTTGACTTAATTGCTTAAAGTGTTAATATGTTTTGAGTACTTGTGAATTAATGAATAAATGTTTGACGATAATTGATGATGCATGTGCGTGAGTTAGAATATGCATGATGGGTAAAGTGTAAGTACCCTACTTATTCTTGTGTTGTTTATATTGTGTTGATTATGCTTTACTAACACTCTCTGTTTCATGTTATGTGCTGGATCTTTGGGGATCCAGATTTTCAGGAAGACGAGCATATCGTCGAGGATTAGCTGTTGTCGTATAGAACTTGTGTAGTGGTGAGGGTTTAGCTTGGCTACCCTTTATCTTTTGAGTTTAGATATGTACCCTAGATAGAGTCTAGTGCTCTGATGGTTGTAACACTACGTTTTGGGGTAATCTTTTGTTGTGTATTAACTTGACATTTGTCTCTGATGTAGACAGTGCCACTTTTGAAAACTATGTATATATTTTTGTATATTATATGCATGCTTGGTTATAAGCTGTGTTTGTTATTTTTCCGCTGCTGTTTGTGAATCAAATATATTTTGATCTGTTGATGTTTGCGAAAATGAGTTTTCATCATGTTGTAACTTCCTATGTCCTTAACGTTTTCTTTATTAAAGTTAATAATCGGCGGTTAAGGGTTAGGGTGTTACATATACGCATCAGTTAAGATTAATGTTAAGCCGTGACTTTCGTTGTTCACGCCAGTGGGGCACGAAAGGTTCATGTATAAGTTAAGATTAATAAGAAAGAATATTAATTCGCGTCTTCCGTCGTTCACGCCAGTGGGACACGGGGGGTATACGCGTAAGTTAAGTCGTGTCTTCTGCTATTCACGCCAGTGGGATACAGGAGGTTCACGCCAGTGGGACGTGTTATTCCGCAAGGATGACCGCACGACGACAAGAGGAGTCCGGTGTTAGCCTGATATGATAGGAATTTTCACCGGTTATCAGGGGAGTGTACTTCGGGGTTACTCCACCCGGGGGCATTCCGTAAAATGAACCCAGATAATAATGTTTGTTCAACGCTAACAGCTAACATAAGACATTTATCAGTTAAATATTTTATTATGTTATCAGACAGAATAGTTATCAGACAAGTATCAGATAATCAGTTATCAGGCGGTGATCCTAGATTCCCCTCGATCACCCAATTATCAGGATATAGACTAGATCTCAGGACTATTCAGTATCAGATTCAGACAGTGATCCTAGGTTTCCCCTTGATCACAAGTTTAGCAGGATGTAGTCCAGTTTATGACTACACAGTTTAGCAGGAACAGTCAGGTAGCCCTCTATGGGTAAGGTTAAGACTTGGCGATCATAGGTATCCCCAAGATTGCCGAGGTAGGCACGGCGACCCTAGGTTCCCTGTGGTTGCCAACAGTAGGTAGGGTAGGAGCTCACTGAGACATTATGTCTCATCCCTATCCTTCTGGTGCAGGTTTCAGGTTACCAAGTGGTTTTCAGATGAAGATCTTCAGGAAGACGCTGGATGGAGTGCAGTTGCTCGTCGCGGAGAAGCTCAGAAGGTTATCAGGATATGTTTATGTATTTATAGATGACATTTGGATATTTATGTAAACGAGCAAATTGTACTAATTCAGTGGTTTGTATATTTTAATTATTGTAAATTTTAATGTACCCAGTATCAGATTAATACACATGCTAAATATTCTAGATAATTTAGTATGGGTGTTACATCAAATATTCGCCACCTCGATCAGATCGAAGCATTTTGATTTTCTTGCCAAGTTGGTTTTCTACTTCATTTTGAAATTCTTTGAAGAAAGTAAATGATTCAGATTTATGTTTCATTAGATACACATATCCAAATCTACTAAAGTCATCAGTGAATGTAATGAAGTAATAAAACCCTCCTCTAGCAGGTGTGTTTAGTGGTCCACATACATCAGTATGTATGAGTCCCAAAAGATCACTAGACCTTTCACCTGTTCCGGTGAATGGGGTCTTTGTCATCTTTCCCAATAAACAAGATCGACATGTCTCATATGATTCTAAATCAAAAGAGTCCAAAATTCCATCTTTATGGAGTTTGGAAATGCGATTTTCGTTTATATGGCCTAAACGACAATGCCAAAGATAAGTTGGATTCAACTCATTAGGTTTTATCTTTTTCGTATTTATGTTATAGATTGGCATATCAAGATCAAGAATATAAAGTCCATTACTCATAATGGTATTAGCATAGTGAATATTATTCAAATAAATAGAACAACATTTGTCTTTTATTGTAAAACAAAAACCGGACTTGTCCAAACAAGAAACGGAAATAATATTCCTGCTAATTGCAGGTACAAAATAACAGTTCTCTAACTGTATTAAAAGACCACTAGGTAAAGTCAATTCATACATTCCAACAGCTAAAGTAGCAACCTTTGCGCCATTGCCAACTCGTAGATCGACCTCCCCTTTTGCCAATGTTCTACTCGTTCTCAGCCCCTGCACATCAGTGCAAATATGAGAACCACATCCAGTATCTAATACCCATGATGTAGAAGTAGACATATTAATCTCTATAACAAAAAATACCTGAAGAAGTGGAAGCAACCGTTCCATTCCTTTTATCTTCCAGATATTTTGGGCAGTTGCGCTTCCAGTGCCCGGTCTTACCGCAGTAGAAGCACTTGCCCTCCTTAGCCACACCTCCAGTAGGCTTCAAGGCTTTGGTTGATGGCTTAGCAACTGCTTTTCCTTTGCCATTTCCCTTAGACCTTTTAGGCTTCTTATTATGCTTTTTGACCTTTCCATTGTTAACTTGCTCTTCATAAAGAGTCTTAAGGTGTTCGATCATATCGAACGCAGCCATGTTCTCGTGTTGCTTCTGAAGCTCAGAGGTCATAGTTGCAAGCATGATGCAAGCGACTTCCACGGCATCTTTGACATGCTTACTATAAGCATCTCTCTCAGCCCTGGGAGCATTTGCAGCTGGTGCCTCTTCAGGAACAGGTTCATCAAGCACATACAGCTTTTTCTCATGTGTGAGGACAATCCTCAAGTTACGGTGCCAGTCTAAAAAATTTGTTTTATTCAGCTTATCCTTCTCAAGGATTGATCGCAAAATGTTGATTGAAGTGTTATTTGCCATCTACAACTTAAAATATACAAAATAAGTATCATGAAAATAACATATTTAATTTGGCCTTTAATTAAATATGCTCCCACTATTTTATTCAAATCAAATGACCTTCAAACATTTAATTCGGAAAATCCCGTTGGAAGATTTTCTAGCGGGTTGAAATCCTTATTTCACCTTGTTTTGAGTCAGCTAGGGCTGATCACCCAAAACTCAGCTATTTAGGTAGGAACATTTCCAATTGTATCTCATACAACTTTCAAATCAATTGGGCGAGTAACTCTTACTCTGATCTATCATATAGATATCTCCCAATTCTTGCTTCTAAATTTATTCTAATCATATTAAAATTAATTTAGTTAAGTTAAACCCAATAGAATAACAATCGGGTAAATGAAATTACCGCACCGCAACTTACAAACATAGAACATGTGCTTCGCTAGGGCAGAACCCACACATTCGATATTAGTCTTGAAGGGTGTTATTCTTTTGGAAAGCATTAAACTTAATATATCACTTTGAAGGATTTTATTTAGTTTGATCTCACCTCACCACGGCTTATATATCATATATATTCGCACTCCAATCATTCAAGCATGCATAACAATTATACAAAATAAAAGTGACATGATTATGGCCTCCTAACGCTATGATTCTCTCAAGCCAATGAAAGAATCTAAACTAATCCTAGAAACGACCTTGCTTCTCCAAGCTAGACTTCCAGGGCTAATCCAACGTCAATGGTCCTATTACCTCCTTGTATTCTAATTACATTACATATAAAGAAACTCGTTTTACATACGAGGGATTGGATGAGAAGAGAATGTACATATAGAATTCAAGAGAGAGGCACGACACGCAGGCCGTATTTCAAAAATCCAAAATAAAAGAAATAATAAGACTAAGGCCATAATCATTCACATAACAACAATAAAACACCTTTTATTATTATTAGCACCTCATAATTAAATAAATTAAATTAAAACTCGGCGATTGATCACACTACGCAGATTAGTCGGGGGTTCCGCTGCCCGGTCAGCGCCCCGGAAGCTAATTCAATATGAACGATTCACTTTGAATTATGGTGCTGAAAAAATCGTGTCACGATTCTGGCATCGTGTCACGATTTTATAGGCAGAAGCAAACAATTTGCTGGGCACAAAATCGTGTCACGATTCTGGAATCGTGTCACGATTTTATAGGCAGAAGCAAACGATTTGCTGGGCACAAAATCGTGTCACGATTCTCTAATCGTGTCACGATTCTGAACCAGGTTTCAGCCTTTTTCGTAACCCTAATCATGACGGCACAACACTTGCGGCGTTATGAACCCCGTTGTAACAGTATGATCACACCAATCAAAGTACTCTGATTGTTTATCCAATATGGTGATCGAACTTAGAATGCTTCACCTGATACGGTTCCGAAGCTCCAGTTTACAATCATCCAATATGAACAAATATCATCTGACTTGATTTAGTGAACGATCATCACGAGTATATCACATATACTTCTGTAACACAGAATTTATCAATCATATTTCTGTCGATATGGATAATCGAAAGTACTGATGCTTCACCAGAAAACGGTTCCGAAGCTTCAAACAATTCGAAAGGCCATGCACAGAAAAGTGATATGATTCAATTATGTGCGTATGTGATCGAGCAACACATCTCCGTCGATATGGATAATCGATATATTGATGCTTCACCTGATACGGTTCCGAAGCTTCAAACAAACCGAAAAGCCATGCACGGAAACGTGATGCCTTGCCAATTTTAATTCGTCTTTATTATTTAATTGTATTCGATTATGTTTAATCCAATTAAAACATAAAGCAGTAAACAAAACAATCCGATTCATGGTTTCGTAATTGGCTCTGATACCACTGAAGGGAAATCGACATATAAAGAGCAGCGGAAGTTTAAAATTTTTGATTTCCTTTCCTCGGATCATTACGAATGTCACATGAATCAGTGATAGAATTGTTACCTCTTGTAATGCTGAAACACTTTCGTTGATCACAGCTGAGCAAATAAGCAAAGCCTCTACTCGTCCACACGAACGGCTTCCTCTGGTTCCCGGTGCTAGCCAAGCGATCAGAGGTTAGGGAGAGAAGTGGGAACACGCTTTTGCTTTAGGGTTACACGAAAAAGCATTAGCTGATTTCAGCTTTAGAGCTTCTATTTATAGAACTCCTTGCTGCACAAAATCAGCTTGAGCTTCAAAAGCCCATTAGCCCATCAGCTTCCGCTAACTAATTAGCGTCTATTGCGAAACGTACCCCGTCATATAAGTCTTACTTATATTTCTCCTTTTTACTGTTCTATTGTGTGTGACCCTATAGGTTCTTGTAACGTTGGCAATAATATTAAATCCTATATTTAATATTATAAACAGTGAGCGGTATCTAGCAACACATCACTGCTACCCAAGTGACAAGAATGTCAAGTGATCTGACGAAACCTTTTCCATGATAATATCTATGTGTATGATTACTCCTTTGTCCTAATATCTTAATTGAACACAAGGCATAGATTACGTCACCCTTGTTTAGCTCAATATTTATATTTCTTGATCCCGAAATATACTGAACAACGAATAAGTCCAATATCTCATATTGACTTAATTCGGCATGGCCATGCATTTTTCCAGTCATACTCCATCAAGAGGCCTAAAGATATATCTCCTGTTATGAGGAGGGACAAATCCCATCTAGGACACTCATGTCCCTCAGCATGATTCGTCAAGTGCCCATTAACCAACGTTATAGTCATCTTGTTACAGACAACGTTTGAATGGCAATAAAACACTTGAGTCCACATCTAGGGATCATAGTGGTTTCAGGTCTAAGAGTGATATACACTATTATCATTGTGAGAATAACTTATGACGATTTCATAACATACTATGTAGTATTCTCACGATGGGTCAATCCAGTATAAATATTACTCCTAATACTTATACCTATGTATAGACTTAATATCTCATATTCATGACCCATGAGATGTGGTCATCAGTCTACATACATAATAGTCTCCACGCTTTAATATTATCCCAATTCATATTAAAGCTTGACTACGGATACATTTAAGAATAGTGTTCTTTCTGTTGATGTAATCTCATGATTAAGTCACACTTAATATTCCATCACATGAACTAACTATTCTAGAGACTTTATTTATCTTATAACAAGTGTAATAAAGAACGCCATATTTTATTCAATAATAAAAGTCATGATACATATAAAAGTTTGACATAAACTATTGGCCTCTAGGGCTTATACCAACAGTTTATGGTGGTTGTGTGGGTACTGACTCAGTGTACTGGTACTGTGTACTTGGCTCTGACGTGAACAGTGCATTAATGCTATTTATAGTAAAAAAAAATGGGTAAAAACGAAAATGACAAAAATGCCCCTCTGGGCCTGGACAAAATTGGACTGAAAATGGACTAAAAACTAAAATAAAAACAGTACAACAGAATAAAATAAAAAACGAAAATTAAAAGGAAAAAAAAAAACTAATAAAGAGAATAAAAGAAATAAACAGAAAAGAAATTAAAAAAATACAAAGAAATAAATAAAAATAATAATAATAATAATAATAATAATAATAATAATAATAATAATAATAATAATAATAATAATAATAATAATAATAATAATTAAAATAATAAAATTAAAACGGTCGCCTTTGGAACAAAAAATGAGGTATTTTAAAATACCTCCCTGCCGAAATTTTGTCTGAAGCGACGAAAATTTCTGGCTTAAAAGACGAGAGAAATGAATTGAACACGGGTCAAAAATGGGGTATGACAGATGCCCCTATTTAAGTTTCTTCGTTACGGAGATTTAAAAGTGAAATTTTGAAATCGACGGGTCGAAGAGACTTAAATACAGAGTACACCATTTTTGACCGAATTCAACTGCGAAATGCTATGAATGCGATGCCATGCATGTGATGCTATGCATGTAATGTTGTGAATGCTCGTGATGCAAGTATGAATGCAAGACGGCGAGGATGGCTTGACTGGGGATAACAAAACAAAAGGATACCCGAGTCTGTTAAAGAAACGGGGTCCAACTCCGCTGGGGATAAAAAAGTTTCACTGGGGATAAATGTCAGCTGTTCGGGCTATTGCCGAACTTGCCACTGACGACAGGAAACAAAAAGGTAAATGCCAGCTGCTCGGGTTGTTGCCGAACTGCCACTGACGACAAAAGATAAATGTCAGTTGTTCAGGTTATTGCCGAACGAGTCAACTGACGACAAGAAACAAAGGTAAATGCCAGCTGTTCGGGTTATTGCCGAACGAGTCAACTGACGACAAGAAACAAAGGTAAATGCCAGCTGTTCGGGTTATTGCCGAACGAGTCAACTGACGACAAGAAACAAAGGTAAATGCCAGCTGTTCGGGTTATTGCCGAACGAGTCAACTGACGACAGGAAACAAAAAGGATAAAATGTCAGCTGTTCAGGTTATTGCCGAACGAGTCAACTGACGACAAAAGACAAAGGCAAATGTTGGATGAAATTTAAAAGCAGGATGAAATTTAAAAGCTGGATGAAATTTAAAAGCAGGATGAAATTTAAATGCTGGATGAAATTTAAAAGCAGGATGAAATTTAAAGGTGGATGAAATATAAAAGCAGGATGAAATTTAAATGCTGGGTGAAATATAAGAGCAAGATGAAATTTACATGCTGGATGAAATTTAAAAGCAGGATGAAATTTAAAAGCTGGATGAAATTTAAAAGCAGGATGAAATTTAAATGCAGGATGAAATTTAAATGCAGGATGAAATATAAAAGCAGGATGAAATTTAAATGCTGGATGAAATTTAAAAGCTGGATGAAATTTAAAAGCAGGATGAAAGATAAATGTCAGCTGTTCGAATTGTTGCCGAACTTGCCACTGACGACAAAAGACTGGATAAGACAATGCACAAGCTGTTCGTTAAGGAACTGCCACTTGGCGTAAAGAGGGTGACATCTCAGGATGAAATAATGGGGATGACATTTGGGGAAAGAGAGGGTTACAAATTATTCATGATTGATTGATATGGAAAGATATTCAAAACAAGACTCAGGGTGGTTAACGCAACCATGATGTTGTTTGTATGCATGAATGTGTATATGCATGAATGCATGTATGATTTATGTGACTGTATGACTATACGAAGGATTGATTTGTGTGATAGTGTAATTGACGAATTTGATGAGACAAGATTGGACAAGTAAGGTGGGGAGTAAACACTTCCTGGGGAAGACGGTTACAAATTATTCATGATTGATTGAAATGAAAAGATAATTGAAGCAAGACTTATGGTGGTTAATGCAGCCATGTATGAATGATATTGACTTTATTGTATATGCATAAATGTGTATATGCATGAATGTATGAATGCATGAGTGAAGACACGACTTGTATGACTGTATGGATGATTGACTTGTGTGACTGTATGAGGGATTGACTTGTATGACTGTATGACTGATAAACTTGTATGATTGCATGTAGGATTGACTTAATGAGACAAGATTGGACGGATAAAATGGAAAGTGACCCGACATCGCATCGCGAACACTCGGCAATCTTCAATGGGGATGACGCCACTGGGGGCATATCAAAACAATGACCGAGTAAAGCCCGACATAGGCAGCGGCTGATGGGGAATAAACACTTCCTGGGAAGAGCGTGCTAATCCAAAAACCTGGTAGAAGAACTGGTGCTTCTATGGTCATGCTTATCTTTTTTTTTTTTTTTGAATCCCTAATTTTTGTCTGGACTGCCTTTTCAGGTTTTCAGCCCACCGGAAATATATTCTTTTGTATGCCCCTAATTTTTGCCTGGACCGCCCTTTCGGGTTTTCGATCCACCGGGACGCTCATTTTTGCCTAAGCCGCCCTTTCGGGTTTTCGACTTACCGAGCTCTTTTTTTTTTTTTTTTTCTTTTTTGTATTATTTTTTGCTAAGCAATTGACCATGTTCAGCGTGCAGAGTTTACCTGTTCTCAGGACAGCTGTTGATGCACCCTTCGCTTATTCATGAATTCAAAGAAAATGTGTTTGTTGTTTGTGCTTTTCAAAAAGACATGAAAAATATTTATGATTTTGAAAAATATTTTGTTTCAAATGCTACCATCAAAAATAGAAAAGGTTTTATAAGCTGAATAAATGAGAATTTCAAATGAAAGGCAACAGGCTCAAATTTATTTGAAAGAGTGGTGACCTGCCAATGGCATGGCTCCACAGATCTTACAAAGTTTAGAAAATGGTAAATATAAATTGAAGGTACATTCAACACAATAACCGTTGTTCCCCCTGACAACTTTGAATTCCACTGTTTGGATGCTTCAGATTCAGAGTCTTTTTGACATTTAATGTGCCCCAAGTGAGTAGAGATCAGACCAACGCAATTACTTTGTCTTTTGATCCTTAACTTTTGCATAGATCGCCCTTTCGGGTTTTCGATCTATCAGGATGATTATTTTCTGTTTTATGTCTCTAATTTTTGCCTGGACCGCCCCTTCGGATTTTCGATCCACCGAGACGCTCATTTTTGCCTAAGCCGCCCTTTCGGGTTTTCGACTTATCGAGCTGTTCTTTTATTTTTTAGACAAAGTATTTCTTGACTACATCAGCATTCACAGGACGAGGGAGCTCATCACCGTCCATAGTCGTAAGAATCAAAGCGCCACCGGAGAAAGCTCTCTTGACGACATATGGGCCTTCGTAATTAGGCGTCCATTTGCCCCTGGAATCATGTTCGAAAGATAAAACCTTCTTGAGCACAAGATCTCCTTCTTTGAATTCGCGGGGACGAACATTCTTGTCAAAAGCTTGGTTCACCCTCTTTTGATATAACTGCTCATGGCACAAGGCTTTCATGCGTTTCTTTTCAATCAAGTTTGAACTGATCATATTTGTTTTGACATCATTCAACCCCTGGCAATTTGGCTTCCATTAGAACTCTCAAACCATATACCAAAGAGAAAAGGGGTTGCCCCTGTTGAGGTACGCACTGAAATAAGATATCCGTGCAAAAGTATTCTGTAACATCTCATGCACGTCCTTGTAGGTGGTTACCATCTTCTGCACCATCTTTTGATATATCTTTTTGTTTTTTGCTTTTGATTTTTTTTGCTTTTGATTTTTTGTTTGATTTTTTTTTTGCTTTCGTTTTTTCGTTTTTTTGTTTATTTTTTTGCTTTTGTTTTTTTTGTTTGATTTTTGCTTCTTTTTTTGTTTTTTTTTTGGTAGCTTCGATGGCACCATTCATCTGGGATTTGATCAGGAATACTGTAGTGTTCAAGTTAATCACTTTCAGTGCTTCTTCATGAGGCTGAATGATGTTCTCTTTCATATTCAAGTAGCAGAGAGATTTTTTCGAAGAATCTCTTCATCCTCCTCCTCTTCAGCTTCGTAAACAGGGAACTCAAAGTCGGGAGAGAGCATATGGTTAAAGTGTTCAACGGGTTTATTGATGTTTATTTTACATATGGTCGATGATTGATTTTAGAAAATGAGTGAACAATGCAGATTTTTTGAAATTGATCGGAAATAAAAGTAAAAGTGAAATATTTTTTGGGTTTTTTGTGTTACCATTTTCCAGAAAAAAAAAAGCAATAAATTAGATATCGGGATAAACCACATTTTCCATTAATAAAGGTAGTACTTGAAACAAAATAGCCATACATGATTGCACTTTCGTCCTGGGCAAGACGAAAGGATCTTTTTGAAAAAAAAACAGAAAAACAAAGACATTACTTTGACACATGAACTACTGAAGGGATGTCAACCGCGTCCCAGTTACGAACAAGTCTTCCAGGTGTAACAAATGCTGACACTATCTCTTCAGGAACATCCTCCAAGACAGCATTGGCTTCCAGCGGGTCGTTGATGAACCCGGCACTACAAAAAGTGCTACTGATGGAGCTTGACCCAACACTGTTCTTTGAAGATCCTGCAAAAGAAGCAAATCCCAGTCCTTCACGATTTTTACTCTCTGGCAACTGCCCAACTTTTCCCCATCCTACACCTGTTCCTTCCTGCACCACTTTCTGTGCGCTCTTCCAAGTGGCAAAAGACACTTCACTCTTCTCTGGCACCTTATCCTCCATAGTCAGGCCCTGGAAAGAAGTTCCTTCTATATCATCCGCACCAATGAAAGAGAAGGTTGACAAATGATTAACCAACAGAGCTTCTTCATCACTCACAGTATCAACTACCGGATCATTCACTCTCTTTGAAAACATTGTTGGAATAACACGCCCATTCCTCGGAACCCTGTTGTCACTGACAATGTTGTCCACAGAAGTCGCAGGAGTTAGAGAGGGCAAAGGCACCTCCGGCCCCCCTTCCAACATCGTGGCGTTATACTTGTAAGGGACCGCTTTTAGAGAAGCATACGGCACAGGTCTTGGCAAGCTAATCACTAGTGGAGTAGTAGCTGGGTTCCCACTGTTATAACTTATTTCCAACTGCTGGAACTCAGGGGTAATGACACACACCTCCTTGTCTTTCCTCGTGATGATTAATTCTCTGCTGTCTATCAACCCTTGTATATCCTTTTGTACCTTTTGGCATCCTTTTACATTCACTGGACATACTTCACACGCTGCATGATCATGGTCAAACAGAGCTGCCTCGCACATCTTGATATGTATTGGGACCAGGGGAGTTCGAACATGCTGGACGCTCAGGATGACACCGTCTTTATCACAATCCTCTATCATGTTGACTGCAGGTCCATGGTTCGGCAGAGGGTTTGCCTGAACATTGGGATTCTGATCTTTGAAAGATAGCAAATTGGCCCGAACTAACTTTTGCACCTCAGTTTTAAGAGCAAGGCAATGCTCATCATTGTGTCCAGGCGCTCCTTGGTGAAAGGCGCAAGTTAGGTCCTGCCGGTACCAAGGGGGTAAAACATCTGGTGTACGGAGAGGTGCCCTGACCTGGACAAGGTTTTTGGCGAGTAAAGCAGGGAGCAAGTCAGCATACTTCATCGGGATCGGATCAAAGGTCGTTTTTTGGCGGTTTTGTGAGTGATATGGTTGTTGAGGGGTTTGGGGGGCGATTTTGTTGTTGTTGAGGGTATTGTGGCTGATGGTATTGTTGTGGGGGATGTTGTTGTGGAGGATATTGTTGTGGAGGATATTGTTGTGGGGGATATTGGTAGGGGTAATGTGGCCCTTGTTGGTGATATGCTGGGTTCGGGATAGTGGATGCGACATTCGCAACCTGGCGGTATGGGATGTAGTTTTGCTGGGGCTTACCATGGGCTATCATTCCCACCTCTTGATCTTTCTCCTTCGCAAAGTGGTTTCCAAACTTCTTGGCATTACTTGCAGCAGGGGTACTTTCCACGGTCAAACGTCCTTCTCAGACACCTTCCTCTAGTCGCACACCCATGTCGACCATTTCGGTGAAGTCCGTTGGTGCACTTGCAACCATTTTCTCGTAATAAAACTGGCTCAAAGTCTTCAAAAAGATCTTTGTCATTTCTTTTTCTTCCAATGGTGGGGCAATCTGGGCAGCCACTTCCCTCCAACGCTGGGCGTACTCCTTGAACGTTTCCTTGTCTTTTTGCGTCATTGCACGAAGTTGATCGCGATCTGGGGCCATGTCCAGATTGTATTTGTACTGACGGATAAATGCTTCACCGAGATCATTAAAGGTTCGGATGCTTGCACTGTCTAGGTTCATATACCATTTCAGAGCAGCGCCAGTCAGGCTGTCCTGAAAGAAGTGGATGAGCAGCTTATGATTATCAGTATACATGGACATTTTTCGTGCGTACATCACCAAGTGACTGCGGGGACAAGTGTTTCCTTTATATTTCTCGAAGTCTGGCACCTTGAACTTATGGGGGATAGTAACATTTGGGACCAAGCATAATTCACGGGCATCCTTCCCGAACAGGTCTCTACCACGGAGGGCTTCTACTTCCCTTTGCATACTTTAAAATTTTTCCTAGAGTTCGTCCATCCTGTCCAGAGCTCCAATACTTTCAGCATGGTAGATTGGCTCAACCTCTTGTTGAATAGTGTGAATCAGTGGTGCTGAAAGAGTCATTGCAGCTTGTGGGACAGACGGGCCAGGTTGTGAAACTGGTGCTGACTGCTGAGCGAAGGGGAGTGGAACTTCAGATACAGCGGGCTGGAGATTTCCACAGACTGGAGGTGGCATTCCCCATGTACGGCCTGGAGGCATAAATAGAGGCGGAGAAGTCACCGTGGACAGCGGGGTTGTGCTTACAAAAGGCTGCTCTACAACAGCAGCGGCAACTTGAGAATTCTGGGCTGACAGGAGTGCATTCATCGTGGTCGTCAACCTGTCCATTCCCTCTCGTAAAGTGGCAACCTCCTCCCTGAGACTTTGATTTTCTTGCTCAATTAGATCCATCTTTTTCCGATTAGCTCTGGTGTTGTAAATGCGAGTTGGTTTGCGGAGAATTCGTCGGGCCACTTTCTTCGGACGACAGCTGATTAACCTCTGAAGTAGTGAACACAGTGTGAGACTCTATTTAGAAACTATGAATGCAGCATGATGCATGATTATGCTCATGCAAAAAGAAGGTTTTGTTATTGAAGTACTTGTCGAAGTAATTGTAAACATCATAGTTTTGAACGTTTCATTTAAAAAATTACGAACAATCCCCTTTTTGGGAACAAAGCCAAGGGATATGCTCAGAAGTTCATCAATAGAAATCTTAAAAGGGCCCCGATATTTCAAACTTGAGGGAGCCGAATGATCTCCCATAACGAGTTTGGAAAATCCTCCGGACTAGTCACTAAAGATCCTAACTTCCTTAAGTTTGTCAAATCCGAGCCTTTTGAGTTGTATTTCTGAGTGTTCCTCTTTGTGAAGTTCATTCCTACGATGTTTACTACAAAACTTGTCTAAGTCCTTCGATATTTGATGAAAAAATGTTTATGAATGAATGCATGTATGCATGATTATGCTAAAAAAACGGAGAAAACATGGTGAGGTTAAGTCCATGATGTTGGAGCCGAGGGTAAACACGCCATTTGGTAAGGACTATGGTTTCACATGTACCTGTATCACGGGTTCTACCAAGTTCCCAAAGTCATTGACCACTTCCGAATATTGTCAGATTACGGGACTACTCCCGGTCCAACAACGTTCGTAGGAAAGTCTCGTTTGAGTGTAGTATCGCGTATCGACCAACTCAAGACTACTCTTGATTAGCCACCGCACTACGTCCTAAAAGGCCAAGATGGGTTAGGTAACTAAAGGTCCTCAACTTCATAGGTCACTTAAAAATAATAATGCCAAACACGACTACTCATGTCGACATGGTACTAGTTTTAAGAGACCTCCATTGAGCGGGGTTATCACATGTACCAAAACCCAAGACTACTCCTGGTATGGCACTTTGATTATACCCCATCCTATCTTATGTTTCCCTCAAGTCCGGGTATAGGACTTATCTCACCACTCACGTAAAAAGATAAACACTTAAGCACGTATTTACAACTACAAATAATAATAAAGCATAAAGATAAAGAAAAGCAAGATAAGTTTAACCCACTTAGGAACTTATCCTCAGTGAAGTCGCCATTTTTCTGTCGCGGTGATTTTTGGATATCAAGCTATTAATTAGCGTTGACTCACAATTTTAAGCTCACCACCGATCTTTTATTTTTCCGAGGAAAAGGGAGAAAGTTCGAAAAACCCTATTTTTTGAGAGATCAAGGTCCGGGGGTTGGTTACGCAAAGGGAAGGTATTAGCACCCTAAACGTCTATAGTACTCTATAGGAACCTCTTGCTTTTATTTATCTTTATGCTAAATTGATTATTTGTTTGTAAATAAATGCTTAAGTGTGAAAAAGATTAAAGTGATGAAAAAGAAGAAAGGAAAACGTTTTTGTTATTTTATTGATTTGGAAAGACAAAGTCTTTTGCCTACGTACCCGAATGGGATCAAAATCACGTAGTTCGGGGTAAAAAGCCGAGTGATTTGTTTTGATTGTTTTTAACGTTTGAAAAAAAGTTTTGAGAAAGATAAGAGGCCGAAAAGGCATAGAAGAAATAAAAGAAGTGAGTTTGATTGATTTTAAATTGAAGAAAAAAAGTTTGATTGATTAAAAGTTGATTAAGAAAGAAAATAACAAAGATTGATTTTTTTTGAAGATTTTGATTATAAAATGTTTTTGGATTTTGACTTTTTTGACTTTTTTTTGTGAAAATTTTGATTAAGTCCTAAGGTCCAGAGACTAAGTTATGCTGAGATTGTCTGAAGCGCACCGGATCCCTCAAAATGACGTTGGATCAAGTGAGGGTCCTTTTCCTCGGATACGGTCAAAATTACGATATCGTCCTCGACATAAAGCATGAAAAATAAATGTGGTGTCGGTGCATATTCTCATTTATTATTTTTTACAATGGACCTAGATACATTATAATTGGCAATAAAATAAATGACAAAAATAATAAAAGTAACAAATAAAAATTGCAAATGCATTTAAAATAAATATGCTAGAAGAAATAATAAAAAAAATGCATGAAATGCAAAACAATAAATAAATATGGTGCATAAAATAAATAAAGAAAATAAAAATGCAAGACATAAAATAAATATGATACTGGAAATAAAAAAGAGGAAAATAGAAATGCAAGACATAAAATAAACATGATGCTAAAAATAAAAAAAAATGCAAGACATAAAATAAATATGATGCATAAAATAAAAATAAACAAAATAAAATAAAAAATGCAAGACAAAAATAAATGTGATACTGGAAAATAAAATGCAGAGCATAAAATAAATATGGGGCTGGAAAATAAATAAAGAAAATAAAAAATGCAAGACATAAAATAAACATGATGCATAAAATAAAAGAAAATAAAAATGCAAGACATAAAATTAAATATGGTGCATAAAAATAAAAATAAAAAATAAAAATGCATGAGGTACTGGAATTTAAATACAGTAAATAAAATGCATAAGAAATAAAAAAAAAACTAAAAATAAAAATGCAAGAAAAAGAAATAAAAATAAAAAGAATAGAGAAGAAGAAGGGGGGTGCAGGAGTAATAGGGTGAGGTGAGAGCAGAAATCAGAAAATGAGAGGAGAATTGAAGAGTGGGCCGCGTTGCTTGGGCTCTGCTTGAGTCCGTTTTTGCTTAGCCTATAAAACCCAAATCAGAAAAATAACTCTCATTTCTCCCTTTCTTTCTCTCTCTTATTCTCTTCTCTCTTAAAACTTCTCTCTTCCCTCTCTAAGAACAGCCTGGCCAGACACAGCTCTCCGGCGCGGTGGTTGGCTGGCCCAGTGGGCGGCGCCACCGCGCCGGAACCTAAACTCTTTTTTTTTTAGAAAATTTTAGCGTTTTTTGAAAGCTCTCTCTCTTCTCTTTCTAAATCCAAGCTTAGTTTTCTCAAATCCACTCTTAAAATCCCTAGATCCAAGCAAGATGAAACGAAAACTACCTCGTTCTGTTTTATCCGGCTCGGCTTGTGTTAGTCTGGTTCGGTTTGAGAGGGTTTGAGAGGGTTGCTTCTAATTCGGTTCTAATGAGATTTAATGGCTTTCCGCTTTTTGGTTCGAACTGGAATGGTTTTGGATCGGTGTTGAACGTGTTGATTCGCGTTGTTACTATGGTTTTGTGATTGAGTTGGTTCGTGTTGTTATGGTTTTGATTCGGTCTGGATTTCTGTAGAGGAGAAGAAAAGGAAAAGAAAAAGGGTTTCTATGTGGGTGGTGGACGGATTTGTTTTCCGGTTGCCGGATTATGGCTGTGTTGGTGGTTTATGGTGGTTGTGTGGGTACTGACTCAGTGTACTGGTACTGTGTACTTGGCTCTGACGTGAACAGTGCATTAATGCTATTTATAGTAAAAAAATGGGTAAAAACGAAAATGACAAAAATGCCCCTCTGGGCCTGGACAAAATTGGACTGAAAATGGACTAAAAACTAAAATAAAAACAGTACAACAGAATAAAATAAAAAAAGAAAATTAAAAGGAAAAAAAAACTAATAAAGAGAAAAAAAGAAATAAACAGAAAAGAAATTAAAAAAATACAAAGAAATAAATAAAAATAAATAATAATAATAATAATAATAATAATAATAATAATAATAATTATTATTATTATTATTAAAATAATAAAATTAAAACGGTCGCCTTCGGAACAAAAAATGAGGTATTTTAAAATACCTCCCTGCCGAAATTTTGTCTGAAGCGACGAAAATTTCTGGCTTAAAAGACGAGAGAAACGAATTGAACACGGGTCAAAAATGGGGTATGACAACGACCACGATCCCCGAGACTGCTATTTAAACAATAAATCATGCAATTCAACAAATCGGGATATTACAAATCATCAAACATCTCATAATAAAATCCTAAATATAAAAATTTCATCAAATGTATTCGTAGCAGAGCGGAAAATAATCATCTCAACAAATATCATCTCGGGTCTCAACATAAAAATCTCAAATAAATACATCATCATCATGATCATAAAGATCCATCATCAATAATCCAACAAGTAAAATAAAATTCCCAAAACTCCTAGATCAGAGCACCTAATCTAGACATCCTCTGTAACAGCCCGATTTTTAGCGTTAGATTTATTTGTTATTATTAATTAGTATTATTTATTTAATTATATTTGTTAATTGATTATTTATGTGTGATTGGTGGATTAGTGGAATTATTAGTGCTTGACTGGCATTTTTGTAAATATTCTAGAACTAGTAACTTGAATTTTAGAGAATAGTGGTTTATAATTAATATGGGGGGTTTAAGTGAAGTAAAAGTGTAGAGAAAATAATTGTGAGTTAGTTGTGACTAAGCTCATTAGTGGCAGTAACCCTAAAACCATATTACAAATAGACTAGTAGTGAGTGGTGGTGAATTAGGTTAAACATTCTAACATAAAATTTTGAGAGGCAAGTGAGAGAATAGAGAGAGAAGAGGCTTGGAGAAGAGGAAACTATAAGAGCTCAAGGGGGAGAGGGAAATTCAGCTAGAAGTAGCAAGAAAAGTGAAGAATTAAGGTAAGAGGGGAGATTACTTTTACCAAATGGGTTTAATAAGCAATTATGAGGTTTGAGTGTTTTAGATTATGATTAATTGCATGATAGTTGTTGCTGTTTTTGGTGAATTTCGTGCTCCTTTTTGTTGATCAAGTTAAGCATGTTAAACTTTGTTGAAATTTTTCAAAAAAAAAACTTTGTTGAAATTGTATTTTCTTCATGTCAAAATTCATGTTTTATTATGATTATTTGATACCTTTGTGAATTTTGATGATCTTGATGTTTAACATGATAATTGAATGATGTTTGTTGATTATGAAGTTGATTATGAGCATGATATGTGTTTTGTTTGAGAAATCATGAAGTTATAAGTTGCAATTTAAGTGATTTTGAGAAAATTGATTAATTGAGTGAATTTGCTTAAGTTGCTACTGTTTTGATTAAGTTGCTGTCATATGATGAAAAACATGTAAATATTAAGTTGTTGTTGTTGTTGGTGGTGTTTTGCTAAATTGAATTAATTAAGTAAAAATGAGTAAGTTGCTGCTTAAATGAATAAGTTGTTGTTGGAATAGTTCAAATAGGTGATTATAGTGATGTTGAACTTGATGAAATACTGTTGGTTTTGTTATACAAGCTTATTTGCTAAGTTGTTGGTGAAAATGGACTTTTGAGACGAACTTTGAAAATTACCGAAAAACCTTTGGAATTCATGTCAATTTGATGTTTCATTATGTATCCATTGTTCAATTCAAGTGTATTGATCATGGTGTGCGAACGTCTAAAAAAGACAAACGCCTCGAGGTCGTAAGGACGCTCGGAAAGAATGCGGAGTCGCCACCAAAGTTTTTGTTTAAAGGGAACGTTGACAAACCCTTGAGTTTTTATTTTTAAAGGGAAACGATAATAAAACCCTTGACGATGAGGAAAGGATGGTCATCGCAACCATTACCGGGTTCGGGAGTCGATTACGCAAGAGGAAGGTATTAGCACCCCTCACGTCCGTTGTACTCAACGGGAACCTCCTAGTTAGTTAAGGCTAAAGTGTTTTTTAAAGATTTGCTTGCATGCTTAAATACATATAAAGGGAATAAAGGAAAGGGGGAAAAGTTTATTTTTTATTATTGTGCTTGACAAGATGATGATCTTGCTCCTACGTATCTCCTGGTGCGATGGAGAATTCAAAGCTTCGTAGTTCTTTGGTAGAAAAATGTTTATTTGTTGGTTGTTTTTAGGGAACGATGTTTTGATCGTATTCTTGCGATTAAACGTAGCTTGTATGCTCGCGCGTGGGAGGCTTAAGCGTTTGTTTAAATCGCGCTAGAATTGATAAAACATGTTCGTTGGGGAAAAGAGGTTTTCAATTGACCACGGGGGGCCAAGAAAGGATCAAGTGACTCATCGGAGTCGAGAATGGATTCAAATGACTCAACGGAGTCAAGAAAGGGGTTCAATTGATCCAACGGGATCAACAAAAGGTTCAATGGATCCAACGGGATTGAGATCAAAAGGTCACGGCGGACCGAGAAAAAGTTCAATGGACTCATCGGAGTCGAACATTAATTTAAATTGACTTAACGGAGTCAAGAAAGGTTCGATTGATCTAACGGGATCAAGAAAGGGTTCAATGGACTCAACGGAGTCGAACATTGATTTAAATAGACTCAACGGAGTCAAGAAAGGATTGAAATTGACCACAGAGGGCCAAGAATTGGTTTTGGTGTGCTGGATGCGTTGAAAATAGAATGACGATTGCCCGAATAACGAGACATACGTCAAGTATTATTACAACCGGGAAATGGAGAGACATACGTCAAACCATTCCTTTTTTCATTCAAGTTTAATATTGAAACTTGTCATACCCCATTTTTGACCCGTTTTTATTTCATTTTTCTCGTCTTTTAGGCCAGAAATTTTCGTCGTTTCAGACGAAATTTCGGCAGGGAGGTATTTTAAAATACCTCATATTTTTGTTCCGAAGGCAACCTTTTTTTGTTTTTTTATTGGTTATTTTTTATTTATTTCTTTTTTAGTTTCTTTCTTTTTTATTATTAGTGTTTTCCTCTTTTTTTTTTTATTTTATTTTCGTTTTTTATTTTATTATAGTTTTTATTTTTACTGTCTCTTTTCTTTTTTCAGTCTTAAGTCCAATTTCAGTCCAAGCCCAGAGGGGCATTTTCGTCATTTGTCTTTACCCTATTTTTTACTATTTATAGTGCATTTACTGCACTGAGTCAGAGGTCAGAAAAACGCGTCAGAAATAGTACACAGTCCCACCACCACTGACCACCAACACAGCCACCCACAACCACCAAAATTCGGCCAGGCTTTACAAGAAACACAAACAGAATCCACAAATCACCAGAATCAAAAACCATATCTATTTTTTTCTCCTTTCCTTTTTCTTTTCAAAACCGAAAATTGCAAATAAAAAAAACAGAACTCATCAACCACAAAATCACAACTCATCGAAAATCATCACCATATACCAAACTGTAACCACAAACCCAAATCAAAATCAAATTCGGCCAGGCCTTTGCAAACTCTTTAAGTCGAATCCAACACCCAAAGTCACGCAAAAAACCGTTTCAAAACCAAACCCAAGCACGAAGGCCTCACAGATCAGAACACAACCAAATCAAGACATCAAAACCAGAATATCAACCACCGAATCAAAAGCAAAGCCAGCCTCATAACCGAACTAAAGTAACCTGAACCCAACACCAAAACAGGTAGTTTGTTTTAAGTAAAAAGTGTAGATCTAGTTCGTTCTAGTAAGAATCTGAGAAATCTAACCCCGGATTTGAAGAGTAGAGACAAAAGGAGTTTAGAAACCGCAAATTTTTTTTTAAAAAAAAGTGATTTCTCTTCTCCGGCGCGGTGGTGCCGCCGGCAACCACCGTGCCGGAATCCTTCTCGGCCGGGCGTTGAAAACTCAGAGAGAGAGAGAGCAAGAGTAGGAGGAAGAGAAGAGAGAGAGAGGAAGTGAGGAAATGAACTTTTTCTGCTGAAAAAATAAATATATACCAGCCCTGGCCCTTGGGCCTGGTTCGGCCCACTCCCTCTTTCTCAGACTTTTTCTTTCAGCTTGCACTCTACAATCCCCTTCTCCTTCCCTGCGCCCCCTCCTTCTACCTCCTTCTATTCTTTTTCTTTCTTTTGTTTCCTTTTATTTATTTATCTCCCCATTTGCTTTATTTACTTTTATGCATCTTTATTTTGCCGTTTTTTTTATTTTTAGCACAACATGCACCTTTATTTTATTTTTTTTTATTTTGTGCATCATATTTATCTTATGCCTTGCATTTCTTGCATTTTTATATTCTTTTTTTATTTTATGCAACATATTTAATTTTCCGTCTTGCATTTTATTTTCCAGCACCATATTTAATTTTCTGTCTTGCATTTTATTTTCCAGCACCATATTTAATTTTCCGTCTCGCATTTTATTTTCCAGCACCATATTTAATTTTCCGTCTCGCATTTTATTTTCCAGCACCATATTTAATTTTCCGTCTCGCATTTTATTTTCCAGCACCATATTTAATTTTCCGTCTCGCATTTTATTTTCCAGCACCATATTTAATTTTCCGTCCTGCATTTTATTTTCCAGCACCATATTTAATTTTCCGTCTTGCATCTTATTTTCCAGCACCATATTTAATTTTCCGTTTTGCATTTTATTTTCCAGCTCCATATTTATTTTTGTCTTGCATTTTTATTTTATGTACCATATTTGTTTTTATGTCTTGCATATTTTTATTTCAGCATCATATTTATTTTATGTCTTGCATTTTTATTTTCTTTATTTTATTTTCAGTATCATGTTTATTTTATGTCTTGCATTTTTATTTTCTTTATTTATTTTATGCACCATATTTACTTATTATTTTGCATTTCATGCATTATTTTTATTTCCTTTTTAGTATATTTACTTTAATGCAATTTTATTATTTTTGTCATTTATTTTATTGCTATTAGAATGTATCTAGGTCCAATGTAAATAAAAATATAAATGAGAATATGCACCGACACCACATTTATTTTTTATGCTTTATGTCGAGGACGATAACGTAATTTTGACCGTATCCGAGGAAAAGGACCCTCACTTGATCCAACGTCATTTTGAGGGATCTGGCGCGTTTGGACTTTCTCTGCATAACTTAGTCTCTGGACCTTAGGGCTTAATCAAAATTTTCATAAAAAAGTCAAAAAAGTCAAAATCCAAAAACATTTTATAATCAAAATTTTCAAAAAAGTCAATCTTTTATCTTTTCTTTCTTAATCAAATTTTGAATCAATCTTTAATCAATCAAACTTGTTTTCTTCAAATTAAAATCAATCAAACTCACTTCTTTTTATCCTTCTATGCCTTTACGGCCTCTCATCTTTCTTAAAACCTTTTTCAAACTTTAAAATCAACCAAAACAAATCACTCAGCTTTTTACCCCGAACTACGAGATTTTGATCCCGCTCGGGTACGTAGGCAAAAGACTTTGTCTTTCCAAATCAATAAAAATAACAAAAACATTTTCTTCCTTTTAATTTTCTCACTTTATCTTTCTACACTTAAGCCTTTATTTTACAACAAATAATAATTTAGCATAAAGATAAAAATAAGCAAGAGGTTCCTATAGAGTACTATAGACGTTTAGGGTGCTAATACCTTCCCTTTGCGTAACCAACCCCCGGACCTTTGATCTCTCTAAAAAATAGGGTTTTCGAACTTTCTCCCTTTTCCTCGGAAAAATAAAAGATCGGTGGTGAGCTTAAAATTGCGAGTCAACGCTAATTAATAGCTTGATATCCAAAAATCACCGCGACAGAAAAATGGCGACTTCACTGGGGACCAAAATCCTAAGTGGGTTAAACCTATCTTGCTTTTCGCTATCTTTATGCTTTGTTATTATTTGTAATTGTAAATATGTGCTTAAGTGTTTACCTTTTTACGTGAGTGGTGAGATAAGTCCTACACCCGGACTTGAGGGAAACATAAGATAGGACGGTGGTATAATCATAGTGGCTTTCCGAGGGTAAATTTCGGATGTGACACATGTGATAACCCCACTCAACGGAGGAATCTTGGAAGTATTACTATGTTGGCATGAGTAAGTCGTGTCCGGCATTGATACTTTCAAATGACCTATGAAGTTGAGGACCTTTAATTACCTTTAACCCATCTTGGCCTTTTAGGACGTAGTGCGGTGGCTAACCAAGAGTAATCTTGAATTAGTCGATACGCGATACTACCCTCAAACGAGACTTTCTTACAAATATTATCGGATCGGGAGTCAATCTCGTAACCCGACGATATTTGGAAGGGGTTGAGGACTTTGGGAACTTGGTAGAACCCGTGATACAGGTACATGTGAAACCATAGTCCTTACCAAATGGCATGTTTACCCTTGACTCCAACATTATGGACCTAAACTCACTATGTTTTCTCCGCTCCTTAGCATAATCATGCATACATGCATCCATGCATAAACTCTTTTCTTTTTCATCCAAACAAAAACATCGAAGGACTTAAATAAGCTTTTTGTAAACATTGTAGATATGGACATTCCACGAAGAAGCACTAAGAAATATCTTTTCAAGAAACCAGACTTGTCAAAGTTAAGGGAGCTAAGGTCTTTAGTGAGTGATCCAATGAATTTTCAAGCTCATCATGGGAAGTTGCTTAATATTCTGAGAGTAGATGTTGAGGAAGGATGCTTAGAGACTTTGGTTCAGTTCTACGACCCACTCTACCATTGCTTTACCTTTCCAGATTATCAGCTTGTCCCCACACTTGAAGAGTACTCCTACCTAGTGGGTCTACCTGTGCCAGACAAGATACCATTCCACGGTCTTGAGCCTACCCCTAAACCCTCCGACATCGCAGCCGCCCTCCATCTTGAAACCTCCATCATCAAAGCAAACCTTACCTCTAAAGGAGGCCTCCAAGGTCTTCCCACCCACTTCCTCTACCAACAAGCCTCCATATTCGCTGAAGCAGCTAGCACTTATGCCTTCCATTCCACCCTAGCCCTCCTCATATACGGCCTTGTACTCTTCCCAAATATTGACAACTTCATCGACATCCATGCCATCAAAATCTTCCTCTCCAAGAACCCTGTACCCACATTACTAGCTGATACATACCACTCCATCCATGACCGTACCCTAGCCGGCCGTGGAACTATTCTTTGCTGTGCACCACTGCTTTACAAATGGTTTATCTCCCACCTACCTCAAACTCATACCTTCAAAGCTAACCTTGAAAATCTTCCTTGGTCCCACAGAATCATGGCCCTCCATCCCTCAGATATAGTTTGGTATCAGGCAGCCTGTGACGTGGGGAAATTCATTGTCAGTTGTGGTGAATACCCCAACGTACCTCTTCTTGGAATGCGTGGCGGGATCAGCTACAACCCTTTTCTAGCCCGTCGACAGTTTGGTTACCCAGTGAGAGAAAAGCCAAACAACCTTGCCTTGACTAATGAATTCTATCTTAACCATGGGGATCCCTCGAACAAAAGAGAAAGATTCGCACAAGCTTGGAGCGCTATCCGCAGACTCAGCAGAAGTCAGTTGAGGAAGAAATCAGATTATGTGCATGAATCTTACACTCAGTGGGTTATTGATAGGACCATGAGCTTTGGCCTACCCTACCATCTACCTAGATATCTATCCTCCACCATCCCACCATCATCCTTGCCCATCCCCTTTGACACTAAGGAAGAGTTTCATGAACAATTAACCAAAGAAAGGCAAGAAAAGGAAACTTGGAAGAGAAGATACCAGGAACTTGAGCTCGAGCACGAGACCTTGAAGGGAAAGCTAGCCCAGCAGAGCCATGAGCTTCTCGTCCAGAACCAGAGGATAATCGAGAAGGATGACTTGCTCCGTCGGAAAGACGCGTTACTCCGCCAGGATGCTAGAAGGAAGAGGAAGTTTATGGATTCGATCTCTAGTGCACTTTCAGATTCCGAGGATCCATCTACTCCGGGAGTTTGAGTTTAAAGTCTTAGGACCTTATGTTTAGATTCTAGTTTCCAAAATCTCTTGACTTGTAAACAAAAAAACTCTTTGTAATATTTCAATGCTTTAGTGAGGTGTTCAGTTTATGATGTTTACAATTACTCCAACAAGTCCTTCGATAATAATTTGTTCTTTTTCTTTTTGCATAAGCATAACCATGCATCATCTTGCATTCATAGTTTCTAAATCGAGTCTCACATTTTGTTCACCAATAAAAGGTTAATCTGCCGTCGTCAAAGGAAGTGGCCCGGCGTGTTCATTGCAAACCAACTCGCATTTACAACATTATGGCCAATCGGAAAAGAATGGATCTGTTAGAGCAAGAAAACCAGAACCTCCGGGAAGAGGTGGCCAATCTCCGGGAATGGATGGAGAAGTTGACCTCCATGATGAATGCTCTGTTGGCTTCCCAAGCCCAGACATCAGTTCCTCAGCCTGCTGTCACTACTTTTGAGCAGCCAATCTTATTTGCTTTACCAACTCCTACCATACTTACTCCATCGCCCGGCACGTCTAGAGCTTACCCATGGGGAAGTCATCTCTATCAGACGAAGGTTTTCGTCCCACCTCTTTCGGAACCCCAACTCCGGCTACCCAGAAATCAGCTCCAGCCCCAACAAAGGCCTCAGCAACAGAATCGACAACAGCCTCGACAACAGAATCGGGTTCAACGGAATTCCCCTTTTGATCCAATCCCCATGGCATATGCAGAGTTGCTCCCCGTTTTGCTTGATAAAAATCTTGTTCAAACTAGGGCACCTCCTAAGATACCTGAAAGGTTGCCACAGGGGTATAAACCTGATCTCTCTTGTGCTTTCCATCAAGGGGCACCCGGTCATGACGTTGAGCATTGTTATGCCTTGAAAGCCGAAGTCCAGAAGTTGATCCAGGCCAACATCCTATCCTTCAGAGGGTCAAGCCCCGATGTGCAAGTTAATCTACTACCTGGCCATGGGACCCCATCTGTTAATATGGTGCAAGATTGCTCAGAAGCTCACCCTGGTGAAGAAGGTGGCAGTGAATTTTGTAACACATGGTGGAGGTTACTGCAATTGGATCGTTGATTGACATTCCCTCAGCTACTCATAGGTCCAAGTAATGTGTTTTGTTGTCTTGTCTTTTCAAAAAAAAAATCCTTTCGTTCCGCCCGAGACGAAAGTGAACTTGTTTAGGGCTTTTGTTTCATGCATTCCCATCATCAAATAAGAAGTTGTTTTGTTCCCGACTATGTTTTTATTATTCTTGTTTTTTTTTCTGGAAAATGGTAACACAAAAAACCCAAAAATATTTCATTTTTACTTTTATTTCCAATCAATTTCGGGAAAAATCTGCATTGTTCACTCATTTTCTCAAACTAATCATCAATCATATGTAAATCTGAACACCAATAAACCCGTTGAACACTGTAACCCTATGCTCCCTCCCGACTTTGAGTTCCCTGTTTACGAAGCTGAAGAGGAGGAGGATGAAGGGATCTCTCTGCTACAGAAATATGAAAAAGAACATCATTCAGCCTCATGAAGAAGCACTGAAAGTGATTAACGTGGACACTGCAGTTTTCCTGATCAAATCCCAGATGAATGGTGCCATCTAGGCTGCATAAAAAAATCAAACAAAAAAAGAAATCAAAAGCAAAAATCAAAAGCAAAAAAAATCAAACAAAAATCAAAAGAAAAAGAAAACAAAAAGGAAAAAGGAAAAATATATCAAAAGATGGTGCAGAAGATGGTGACCACCTACAAGGACTTGCATGAGATGCTACCATATGCTTTACATGGATATCGTACTTCAATGCGTACCTCAACAGGGGCAACCCCCTTATCTTTAGTGTATGGCATGAAAGCAGTGTTCCCTGTGGAAGTCGAGATCTCCTCAATGAGAATTCTAATGGAAGCCAAGTTGCCAGAGGCTGAATGGTGTCAAAACAGATATGATCAGTTGAACTTACTTGAAAAAACGCATGAAGGCCTCGTGCCATGGGCAGTTATATCAAAAAGATGAAACAAGCTTTTGACAAGAAAGTTCGTCCCCGCGAATTCAAAGAATGAGATCATGTGCTCAAGAAGGCTTTATCTTTCCAACCTGATTCCAGGGGCAAGTGGACGCCAAATTACGAGGGTCCATATGTCGTCAAGAGAGCTTTCTCCGGTGGTGCTTTGACTCTTACGACTATGGATGGTGATGAGCTCCCTCGTCCTGTGAACGCCGATGCAGTCAAGAAATACTTTGTCTAAAAAATAAAAGAACAGCTCGGTAAGTCGAAAACCCGAAAGGGCGGCTTAGGCAAAAATGAGCGCCTCGGTGGATCGAAAACCGGAAAGGGCGGTCCAGGCAAAAATTAGAGACATAAAACAGAAAATAATCATCCTGATAGGTCGAAAACCCGAAAGGGCGACCTATGCAAAAATTAAGGATCAAAAGACAAAGTAACTGCATTGGTCTGATCTCTACTCACTTGGGGCACATTAAATGTCAAAGAGACTCTGAATCTGAAGCATCCAAACAGTGAAATTCAAAGTTGTCAGGGAGAATAGCGGTTATTGTGTTCAATGTACCTTCCCCTTATATTTACCATTTTCCAAACTTTGTAAGATCCGTGGAGCCATGCCATTGGCGGGTCACCACTCTTTTAAATAAATTTGAGCCTATTGCCTTTCATTTGGAATTCCCATTTATTCAGTTTATATAAAAAAAAAAAACTTCTTCTATTTTTGATGGTAGTGCTTGAAACAAAATAGTTTTCAAAATCATAAATATTTTTCTTGTCTTTTTGAAAAGCGCAAACAACAAAACACGTTTTCTTTGAACTCGTGGATGAGTGAAGGGGGCGTCAACAGTTATCCTGAGAACGGATAAACTCTGCAGTGCTGAACATGGTCAATTGTTTAAAAAAAAATACAAAAAAAAAAGTACAAAAAAGAAATATATATATGAAAAAGGAAAAAGAAAGAAATGGGCTCGGTAAGTCGAAAACCCGAAAGGGCGGCTTAGGCAAAAATGAGCGTCCCGGTGGATCGCAAACCCGAAAGGGCGGTCCAGGCAAAAATTAGGGGCATACAAAAAGAATATATTCCCGGTGGATCGAAAACCCGAAAGGGCGGTCCAGGCAAAAATTAGGGATTCAAAAAAAAAGAAGAAAAAACAAAAAGAAAATAAGCATGACCACGGAAGCACCAGTTTCTTATACTATGGTTTTTGGATTGGCACGCTCTCCCCAAGAAGCGTTTACTCCTCATCAGTTGTTGCATATGTCGGGCTTTACCCCGTCTTTGTTTTGATGTGCCCCAGTGGCACCATCCCCATTGAAGATTGCCAAGTGTTTGTGATGCGACGTCGGGTCACTTTCCCTCTCATCTGTATAACCTTGTCTCATCAAGTTTGTCATTCATACAATCATACAAGTCAGCCTTTCATACAATCATACAAGTCAGTCTTTCACACAATCGTACAAGTCAATCCCTCATACAATCACAAGTTAATCAGTCATCCGGTCACATAATTCAATCCTCCATGCAGTCATGCGAGTCGTGTCGTCATTCATGCATTCATACATTCATGCATATACACATTCATGCATATACAATAAAAACAATATCATGCATACATGGCTGCATTAACCATCATGAGTCTTGCTTCAATTATCTTTTCATTTCAATCAATCAGGAATAATTTGTAACCATCTTCCCCAGGAAGTGATTACTCCCCGTCAATTGTTGCATATGGTGGGCATTACCCCGTCAATGATTTGGTATATCTTCAATGGCATCATCTCCAATAAAGATTGCCGAGTGTTTGTACTGCGTCATCAGTCCACTCCCCATCTCACTTGTCCAAACTTGTCTCATCAAATTCATCAATTACACTATCACACAAATCAATCCTTCGTATAGTCATACAGTCACATAAATCATACATGCATTCATCATACATGCATTCATACATTCATGCATACAAACAACATCATGGTTGTGTTAACCACCCTGAATATTGTTTTGAATATCTTTCCATATCCATTAATCATGAATAATTTGTAACCCTCTCTTTCCCCAAATGTCATCCCCAGTATTTCATCCTGAGATATCATCCTCTTTTTCGCCAAGTGGCAGTTCCTTATCGAACGGCTTGTACATTATCTTATCCAGTCTTTTGTCGTCAGTGGCAAGTTCGGCAACAATCCGAACAGCTGACATTTATATTTCATCCAGCTTTTATCTTTCATCCAGCTTTTAAATTTCATCCTGCATTTAAATTTCATCCAGCTTTTATCTTTCATCCAGCTTTTAAATTTCATCCTGCATTTAAATTTCATCCAGCTTTTATCTTTCATCCAGCTTTTAAATTTCATCCTGCATTTAAATTTCATCCAGCTTTTATCTTTCATCCAGCTTTTAAATTTCATCCTGCCTTTAAATTTCATCCAGCTTTTACGTTTCATCCAGCTTTTACATTTCATCCAGCTTTTATCTTATTTCTTGTCGTCAATGGCAGTTCGGCAATAACCCGGACAGTTGGCATTTATCTCATTTCTTGTCGTCAATGGCAGTTCGGCAATAACCCGAACAGTTGACATTTATCTTTGTTTATTGTCGTCAGTTGATTAGTTCGGCAATACCCCGAACAGCTGGCATTTATCCTTTTTCTTGTCGTCAGTTGATTAGTTCGGCAATACCCCGAACAGCTGGCATTTATCTTTTTTGTTTCCTGTCGTCAGTTGATTAGTTCGGCAATACCCCGAACAGCTGGCATTTATCTTTTTTGTTTCCTGTCGTCAGTTGATTAGTTCGGCAATACCCCGAACACCTGGCATTTATCTTTTGTGTTTCCTGTCGTCAGTTGATTAGTTCGGCAATACCCCGAACAGCTGGCATTTATCTTTGTTGTTTCCTGTCGTCAGTTGATTAGTTCGGCAATACCCCGAACAGCTGGCATTTATCTTTTTTGTTTCCTGTCGTCAGTTGATTAGTTCGGCAATACCCCGAACAGCTGGCATTTATCTTTTTTGTTTCCTGTCGTCAGTTGATTAGTTCGGCAATACCCCGAACACCTGGCATTTATCTTTTGTGTTTCCTGTCGTCAGTTGATTAGTTCGGCAATACCCCGAACAGCTGGCATTTATCTTTGTTGTTTCCTGTCGTCAGTTGATTAGTTCGGCAATACCCCGAACAGCTGGCATTTATCTTTTTTGTTTCCTGTCGTCAGTTGATTAGTTCGGCAATACCCCGAACAGCTGGCATTTATCTTTTTTGCTTCCTGTCGTCAGTTGATTAGTTCGGCAATAACCCGAACAGTTGACATTTATCTTTGTTTCTTGTCAGTTGACTAGTTCGGCAATAACCCGAACAGTTGACATTTATCTTTGTTTCTTGTCAGTTGACTAGTTCGGCAATAACCCGAACAGTTGATATTTATCTTTGTTTCTTGTCAGTTGGCTAGTTCGGCAATAACCCGAACAGCTGACATTTATCTTGGTTCCTTTGTCATCAGTGGCAGTTCGTCGTCAACCCGGACAGCTGACATTTATCCCCAGTAAAACCATGTAATCCCCAGTGGAGTCGGACCCCGTTTCTTTTAACAGACTCGGGTATCCTTTTGTTTTGTTATTCCCAGTCGAGCCAGCCTCGCCGTCTTGCATTCATACTTGCATCGCGAGCATTCACAACATTACATGCATAGCATCACATGCATAACACTGCATTCATAACATTTTGCATTTGAAACTGGTCAAAAATGGTGTACTCTGTATTTAAGTCTCTTCGACCCGTCGATTTTAAAATTTCACTTTTAAATCTCCGTAACGAAGAAACTTAAATAGGGGCATCTGTCATACCCCATTTTTGACCCGTTTTTATTTCATTTTTCTCGTCTTTTAGGCCAGAAATTTTCGTCGTTTCAGACGAAATTTCGGCAGGGAGGTATTTTAAAATACCTCATATTTTTGTTCCGAAGGCAACCTTTTTTTGTTTTTTTATTGGTTATTTTTTATTTATTTCTTTTTTAGTTTCTTTCTTTTTTATTATTAGTGTTTTCCTCTTTTTTTTTATTTTATTTTCGTTTTTTATTTTATTATAGTTTTTATTTTTACTGTCTCTTTTCTTTTTTCAGTCTTAAGTCCAATTTCAGTCCAAGCCCAGAGGGGCATTTTCGTCATTTGTCTTTACCCTATTTTTTACTATTTATAGTGCATTTACTGCACTGAGTCAGAGGTCAGAAAAACGCGTCAGAAATAGTACACAGTCCCACCACCACTGACCACCAACACAGCCACCCACAACCACCAAAATTCGGCCAGGCTTTACAAGAAACACAAACAGAATCCACAAATCACCAGAATCAAAAACCATATCTATTTTTTTCTCCTTTCCTTTTTCTTTTCAAAACCGAAAATTGCAAATAAAAAAAACAGAACTCATCAACCACAAAATCACAACTCATCGAAAATCATCACCATATACCAAACTGTAACCACAAACCCAAATCAAAATCAAATTCGGCCAGGCCTTTGCAAACTCTTTAAGTCGAATCCAACACCCAAAGTCACGCAAAAAACCGTTTCAAAACCAAACCCAAGCACGAAGGCCTCACAGATCAGAACACAACCAAATCAAGACATCAAAACCAGAATATCAACCACCGAATCAAAAGCAAAGCCAGCCTCATAACCGAACTAAAGTAAGCTGAACCCAACACCAAAACAGGTAGTTTGTTTTAAGTAAAAAGTGTAGATCTAGTTCGTTCTAGTAAGAATCTGAGAAATCTAACCCCGGATTTGAAGAGTAGAGACAAAAGGAGTTTAGAAACCGCAAATTTTTTTTTTAAAAAAAGTGATTTCTCTTCTCCGGCGCGGTGGTGCCGCCGGCAACCACCGTGCCGGAATCCTTCTCGGCCGGGCGTTGAAAACTCAGAGAGAGAGAGAGCAAGAGTAGGAGGAAGAGAAGAGAGAGAGAGGAAGTGAGGAAATGAACTTTTTCTGCTGAAAAAATAAATATATACCAGCCCTGGCCCTTGGGCCTGGTTCGGCCCACTCCCTCTTTCTCAGACTTTTTCTTTCAGCTTGCACTCTACAATCCCCTTCTCCTTCCCTGCGCCCCCTCCTTCTATTCTTTTTCTTTCTTTTGTTTCCTTTTATTTATTTATCTCCCCATTTGCTTTATTTACTTTTATGCATCTTTATTTTGCTGTTTTTTTTATTTTTAGCACAACATGCACCTTTATTTTATTTTTTTTTATTTTATGCATCATATTTATCTTATGCCTTGCATTTCTTGCATTTTTATTTTCTTTTTTTATTTTATGCAACATATTTAATTTTCCGTCTTGCATTTTATTTTCCAGCACCATATTTAATTTTCCGTCTTGCATTTTATTTTCCAGCACCATATTTAATTTTCCGTCTCGCATTTTATTTTCCAGCACCATATTTAATTTTCCGTCTCGCATTTTATTTTCCAGCACCATATTTAATTTTCCGTCTCGCATTTTATTTTCCAGCACCATATTTAATTTTCCGTCCTGCATTTTATTTTCCAGCACCATATTTAATTTTCCGTCTTGCATCTTATTTTCCAGCACCATATTTAATTTTCCGTTTTGCATTTTATTTTCCAGCTCCATATTTATTTTTGTCTTGCATTTTTATTTTATGTACCATATTTGTTTTTATGTCTTGCATATTTTTATTTCAGCATCATATTTATTTTATGTCTTGCATTTTTATTTTCTTTATTTTATTTTCAGTATCATGTTTATTTTATGTCTTGCATTTTTATTTTCTTTATTTATTTTATGCACCATATTTACTTATTATTTTGCATTTCATGCATTATTTTTATTTCCTTTTTAGTATATTTACTTTAATGCAATTTTATTATTTTTGTCATTTATTTTATTGCTATTAGAATGTATCTAGGTCCAATGTAAATAAAAATATAAATGAGAATATGCACCGACACCACATTTATTTTTTATGCTTTATGTCGAGGACGATAACGTAATTTTGACCGTATCCGAGGAAAAGGACCCTCACTTGATCCAACGTCATTTTGAGGGATCTGGCGCGTTTGGACTTTCTCTGCATAACTTAGTCTCTGGACCTTAGGGCTTAATCAAAATTTTCATAAAAAAGTCAAAATCCAAAAACATTTTATAATCAAAATTTTCAAAAAAGTCAATCTTTTATCTTTTCTTTCTTAATCAAATTTTGAATCAATCTTTAATCAATCAAACTTGTTTTCTTCAAATTAAAATCAATCAAACTCACTTCTTTTTATCCTTCTATGCCTTTACGGCCTCTCATCTTTCTTAAAACCTTTTTCAAACTTTAAAATCAACCAAAACAAATCACTCAGCTTTTTACCCCGAACTACGAGATTTTGATCCCGCTCGGGTACGTAGGCAAAAGACTTTGTCTTTCCAAATCAATAAAAATAACAAAACATTTTCTTTCTTTTAATTTTCTCACTTTATCTTTCTACACTTAAGCCTTTATTTTACAACAAATAATAATTTAGCATAAAGATAAAAATAAGCAAGAGGTTCCTATAGAGTACTATAGACGTTTAGGGTGCTAATACCTTCCCTTTGCGTAACCAACCCCCGGACCTTTGATCTCTCTAAAAAATAGGGTTTTCGAACTTTCTCCCTTTTCCTCGGAAAAATAAAAGATCGGTGGTGAGCTTAAAATTGCGAGTCAACGCTAATTAATAGCTTGATATCCAAAAATCACCGCGACAAAACTTAAAATGTATTTTTTCTTGGTGAGGCTCGAAAAGAATGATGATTGTCTAAACAACGAGACATACGTCAAGTGTTCGTTCAATCGGGGAATGGGGAGACTGAAAGTGAGAAAAACAAACACACAAGAAGGGGGGGTTGAATTGTGTGACTCTAAAAACTTGTTTCTATTCTTTTTAAAGCTTAAGGTTCAGTTCAGAAGCTGATATGATCAGTTCTGAACAGATATCAGAAGTTGAATGCAGCGGATTAAACAAGTTAAGGAGAAGGGAAAAGAGAAGACACAGCAAATTATACAGGTTCCTTCTCAATGTGAGAAGTAGTCCTGTCCCCTTGTGTCCAACAAGAGAGTTTCACTATAATCAAGTTCTGATTACAATTGCTCAATCACTAAGAAAGAGACTTCCAGCTGCTCAATCACAAAGAAAGAGACTTCTATGCTCAACCACCAAGGAAGAGGCTTCCAATGCTCAAGTCACTAAGACAAGAGACTTCTCAATGCTCAAGTCACTAAGACAAGAGGCTTCTGACTCAGACCACAAAGGAATGAGCTTACAAATGCTTAGTATACAGACTAAGACTTTGAGGGACCAAACTGGTTTACACGTAAAGAAGTTTGGGATGAACACTTGATCAAATATCAGAGGTGTTCTCTAAATACAACACAGGTTAAGACTCTTAACCTTAAGAAATTCCTAAGTTACAAAGACTGAAGAATTTCTAAGAGATTTGAACTATGACAGTTTTTACACAGAAAACAGGGCAAAGTTTCAGCAATATGTTTCAAAGAGTCTTCAACATTTTCTTCTTCAAATCTCCCTCCTTTTATAGATAAAAATAGAGCTGTTGGAGATTTGCTGGAAATCAGGAATTTAGCCGTTGCAATTGGGCTAGGTTGCTGCAAATGTGTGCTGCACTTTTTCTGTCAGAACAGGGCAGGTGCCATTTTTGAATTGGCCCACCATAAAAACTGGAGAATGTTTGGGTCAGGGGAACAACTGTTCCATTGAGTTGTTCTGACACCTTCAGGCATTAAATGCGCACAGTACTGGTTGCTTTTCCATGCCATATCAGCTTCAGAAGCTTCTCACTGAACAGTGATCAGAAGCTCTCTTTGTACGGATCAGAGGCTGGCTTCAGGAGTTGACTTGCGTTGACTTCTTCAGAGGCACCCAGACTTCAGAAGCTGCACTTCTTCAGGACCTCTTCAGAGGCTTCTCCTCAGGAGCATTTCTTCAGGACCAGTTTCTTCTTAGCCTTGCAACCTTGCTTCTTGGCTTTCCTTCTTGCTTTTTAGCTTGTTCTTCATAACCATTATCAATTAATATCTATTAAGCATGTGGTTCTGAAACACTTGAACAAAGCATTAGCATATAACCAATTTTCTCTTTAATACTTTGTTATCATCAAAACCATAAAGAGAGATATGTTTACACATAAATGTTTCAACAATCTCCCTCTTATTTGTAAGAGACTTGTTAAACACATTTTGTTCCAACAATCTCCCCCTTTTTGATGATGACAAACATAAGTATTAAAACAGAAAATTGTTGTTAACTTAATTGACAAGTTAACTGCAGGGTGTGAGGTTTGTAAGCTCCCCCTGAGTTTGATCTAAGTTAATTAAGTTCAGTTAAAAACATAAATGTGAAAACTTCAGAATTGTTATTAAGTTCAATTAACAATCTGACTTCAGGAGAGGTTTGTAAGCTCCCCTTGATTCTTATTCATGTTAATTAATCTTAACTTAAAACAATATGGTGAAATTTACACTCAGAATTTAAAATGACTTGTTGACTTCAGGTTCTGAGGTTTGTAAGCTCTCCCCCTAAGTCTGATAATCCACAGGATGAGTTTTGTAAGCTCTCTGAGTCTTATCCAAGTTATTTTAAATTCATCTTAACTCACTTAGAGTTATATATCTCACAGAATGTATCATAGCCAGAAGTTCACTTCAGAGGCTAAGAATTAAAAAGCAGTTCTCATAAGTTAAATATTGTCAGAAATGTATCAGAGCTAGTCAAACAATATATCAGAGCTAGCTTAACAATTGTATCAGAACTTAATCCTAACAATTGTATCAGAGCTTTAATAGGCTTAACTTTTGACAATTTTAACTTATTTGAGCTCAGGTGCTTTAATACTTGTTTTACTTTTCTCCCCCTTTTGTCATCAACAAAAAGTACCACTTTCTCCCTTCAAGACAGAGAAATTTCTCCCCCTTTGTCAAGAGAGTTTGAAGATATCTGAATTAGAGCAGAAAAGGATTTGAAAAGAGTTTGAAAGCAGTTCAGTTTCCCCCTTTTTGAAAGAGTTTGAAAGCAGTTCTGACACCAAGTTTAAAAGAATTTCAAAAGGATTCAGAACTTGGGAGGGGTTGAACTAACCAAGATTGTGAGATATTTGTGCAATCATATGGATAACCAAGTAGCAAGGATAATCATCAGAGCCTACTTGATTTACAATGATTATATGACTTGCAATAAAAATAGGATGCTGTTCAGAAGCAGAAAAAATTTGGAGCTTCTGACCAGGTCATTCTGTGTTCAGACATTACTGGTTCAGCATCAGAGCAAGGCAACCAGTTGTTTTCAGTATCAGAGCAAAACTTCTCAAGAAGTGTTCAGTATCAGAGCAATTCTGAGCTTGCTTTAAAGAAATATATCAGAATCTGATACCAGTTGAGGATTTATTTCAGAGTCTGATATCAGCTAAAGGTTTTAACTCAGAGTCTGATACCAAAAAAAAATTTCTAAAGACTGATACCAAGATGAAAAGAGTTCTTGAAACTGACCATGTCTGAAACACTTTGGGCTTTTAAAATGTGTCTGTGCTAAACATTTTGAAAACAGACTGATACCAACTTGAAAATTGTTTGTTAGGCAATTTTAACAATGAGTATCAGAGCATAAAAACACATTTTTACTTGATGACTTTGGGAGGATTATAGTATAAACTTTCAAAGCTTTAATCATCATTGCCCATAACTATACTTATCAGATTCTGACCAACATTAGATTTTTATCAGATTCAGAGGTCAGAAAGTCCAGGTTCTGATCCTTCAGACTCTGAAGTTTTTCAGGCTTAACTTTAGTCAAACTCTCAGAAGGTGAGTGTTTGATAAGTCTTAGCTTATGATAAACTCAGAATCAAGGAATACATTCAGATTCAAGCACATTTTTCAAGAGATAAAATGCATGTTCAGATTCTTTTTAATAAAATTGAATCTATCTTCTGTTAAGGGTTTTGTGAATATGTCAGCCCATTGATGATCAGTATCAATGAACTGAATATCTAAAACACCCTTCTGAACATAATCTCTTATAAAATGATGTTTTATTTCTATGTGCTTGGCTCTAGAATGCAGAATTGGATTTTTAGACAGACATATAGCAGCAGTATTGTCACAATAAATAGGAATATTGTCTGCATGAATCTGATAATCCTCTAATTGATGTTTCATCCAGAGCAGTTGTGTGCTACAACTTGCAGCTGAGATGTATTCTGCTTCTGCTGTTGACAAAGCAATGGTTGCTTGTCTCTTGCTGGCCCAGGATATCAGATTCTCACCAAGAAACTGACAGTTTCCACTGGTGGATTTTCTTTCAATCCTGTCCCCAGCATAGTCAGCATCACAGAATCCAACTAGCTTATAATTTAGAGATTTCTTATACAGAAGTCCCAAATTAGTTGTTCCTTTCAGATACCTGAAGATTCTCTTGACAGCTGTCATGTGAGATTCTCTAGGATCTGATTGGAATCTAGCACACAGACATACACTAAATAAGATATCTGGCCTAGAAGCAGTTAAGTATAGGAGAGAACCTATCATACCTCTGTACAGCTTCTGATCTACCTTAGAGCCATTATCCTCTTTGCTTAATGTGCAGGTAGGATGCATTGGTGTTGTCATCAGCTTGCAATCATCCAACTGGAACTTCTTCAGAAGCTCCTTGGTGTATTTGGACTGATGAACATACACACCTTCTTTGCATTGGTTGATTTGAATTCCCAAAAAGAATTTCAGCTCACCCATCATGCTCATTTCAAATTCATCCTGCATTAACTTAGAAAATTCCTTGCAAAGGGAGGCATTAGTAGAACCAAATATGATATCATCAACATAGATTTGCACAATTAAGATTTCTTTCTTAACAGTTTTTCTAAAGAGTGTGTTGTCAACTTGACCTCTCACAAAATCATTTTTAATTAAGAAGTTGCTTAGCCTTTCATACCAAGCTCTGGGAGCTTGTTTCAGACCATACAAGGATTTCTTAAGTTTAAACACATGATTTGGATATTTTACATCTTCAAAACCAGGAGGTTGTTTGACATATACTTCTTCAGAAATTACACCATTTAAGAAGGCACTCTTAACATCCATTTGATATAAGATGATATCATGATTAATAGCATAAGAAAGAAGTAACCTGATTGCTTCCAGTCTTGCTACTGGAGCAAAAGTTTCAGTGTAGTCTATTCCTTCTTGCTGGCTGTACCCTTGAGCTACTAATCTAGCCTTGTTTCTGATCACTTCTCCTTGTTCATTGAGCTTGTTCCTGAACACCCATTTTGTTCCAATGATGTTCTTCTGATCAGGTTTTGCAACAAGGTCCCATACATCATTCCTTTGGAACTGGTTCAGCTCTTCTTGCATTGCTACAATCCAACCATCATCAGCAAGTGCTTCATCAGCAGTTGTGGGTTCAATCATGGATAGCAGGCCAAGCATGGAATCATTCTGAGTGAATGCTGATCTTGTCTTCCTTGGACTGTTCTTGTTTCCAATGATCAACTCCTCAGGATGTGAAGACTTGTACTTGAATGAGGTTCTGGGTGGATTAGCTTCTGAAGGGCCACCAGGGATTTGTTCAGAACCATGCTGGTCTTGATTAGCATCAGGAGTAGTGTCATTGCTGGAGAGTTTCTCAGAGTCTTCATTGCTTTCAGCTTCTGAACCTTCATCAGAACCTGAACTGGGTTCAGCTTCTGAAGGTTCTTCTGAGATTCTGACATCTGCAAAACTCTCAACCAGCTCTGGTATTTCACTACCAGGCTTCTTATCATCAAACCTAATGTGTATAGCTTCTTCAACAACATGTGTTTCAGAATTATACACTCTGTATGCCTTAGATCTCTCTGAGTATCCTAAAAAGGTACCCTTTTGAGCCTTGGCATCAAATTTCTTTAGGTAGACCTTATTGTTCAGTATGTAACATGTACAACCAAACTGATGAAAATAAGAAATACTTGGTTTTCTTCCTTTAAATAATTCATATGAAGTTTTATTCAGAATGGGTCTGATATAGATCCTGTTCTGAATATAACATGCTGTGTTTACAGCTTCTGCCCAAAAGTACTTAGCAATTTTTGATTCATGGATCATGGTTCTGGCCATCTCTTGTAAAGACCTGTTCTTTCTCTCTACAACTCCATTTTGTTGTGGAGTTCTAGGAGATGAGAACTCATGGAAAATTCCATGGTCTTCACAAAAGTTTTCAAAAGGTTCATTTTCAAATTCACCACCATGATCACTTCTGATTTTCAAAATTTTCAAATCAGTTTCTGTTTGTACTTGTTTGCAGAATTTGAAAAACACATCATATGTTTCATTTTTGGTTCTGAGGAATTTAACCCAAGTCCACCTACTATAATCATCAACAATCACAAGTCCATACTTCTTCCCATTGATTGAAGTAGTTCCAACAGGACCAAACAAATCAATGTGAAGGAGTTCTAGAGGTTTAGAGGTGGAAACAATGTTCTTTGGTTTAAAAGAAGTTTTAGAAAACTTTCCAATTTGGCATGCACTGCACAGTGCATCTGAGTGATAATCAATTTGGGGCAAGCCTCTGACCAGCTGTAACTTGCTAAGCTTGGAGATGAGTTTCCAGTTAGCATGTCCCAGCCTTTTGTGCCAGACCCACTTCTCATCACTCACAGACAGAAGGCAAACTACCTTCTGCTGAACCAATTCAGAAAAATTAATTTTGTAAACATTGTTTTTCCTGCTGCCTCTGAACACTACAGACTTGTCTTTGCTACTGATTACAGTGCAAGTGTTCTTATTAAACAGGACTTCATAATTACTATCACATAATTGACTTATGCTAAGTAAATTATGTCTAAGTCCATCTACCAGCCAAACATTATCAATGTACAGGGAAGAATTACCTATCTTACCAGTACCAATGATCTTTCCTTTCTGACTTCCTCCAAATCCCACAGTTCCTCCCTCTTTCAGAGTCAGGGTTTGGAACATAGACTTGTCCCCTGTCATATGATGCGAGCATCCACTGTCCAGGTACCAGGACCTTTCCTTTTCTTTGGATGACAAGCATATCTGCAATTGAAATGATTTCAGACTTAGGTACCCAGATTTTCATGGGTCCTTTGGGGTTAGTCTTGAAAGGTTTTGGCTTCTTGTGTCTGAAGTTATGGTATTCAGACTTGTTCTGATACTTTGGATATGAATCCTTGTATTTAGAATAAGTCTGAGTTTCAGAACCTGAGTGCTTCAGAACCTGAGTTCTCAAAGGTTTGGACTCAGACTTCTTCAGAACCTGAGACTTGAAGGTCTTTGGTTCTGATTTGTTCAGAGTCTGACCTTTTGAGTGCTTTGGTTCTGATCTCCTCAGAATTCTGACTTTGTTTACTTCAGGCACAAGGCAAGCTTCAGTTTTGCCTTTCTTAAAACAGTTTGAAGCAGAAAACTGATTGGTTTGCTTTGGCTTGCTTTGCCTAACATTCTGAGTTTGAAAATTTTTAGCACTGACTGGTTTAACGGATTTTGAAGTTTTAATAACCCCAGTCTTAGAAAAATTTGAATCAGATTTATTCAGATTCTGAGACTTGCTAGTTTCAGGTTCTGAACATTTCAGATTTTGAACCTTTTCAGATTCAGAGTCTGATTTCCTCTTACTCTTAGGCTTAGGACCTTTTGGCTTAGATTCAGGCAAGGTTTTAACAGTTGCCTTTATCTTACCCTTAGGTACAGAAGCTTCAGAGTCTGAGTTGTTCAGAACTTCTGACTTAGTCTCAGATTCTGATACTTTCAATTTCTCAGAATTATCAGAAGCAGACACAAAGCATATGCCATTGCCTTTTAAAATATCATCAGAACATGAAGGTGAGTTTAAATTATTTGAAGGTTTGAATAAATCATAGCCAATGCCTTCACCTTTATTTCTGATCATATTATACATCATAGAGGCAATTTTAGTTCTGTTGAACCCAGTTAACATAAAATCCTGAAGAGCTATTTCCTGATCATTAGGAACCTCTTCAGATTTCTTATGAGCCTCTTTTCTGAGTTCCTCAACTTCCTCATCATATTCAAAAATTTGATTCTGAAGTTTAAGGTTTTCCTCAGACAGCAAGTTTGTTTGATTTTTCAAAGTCTTAATTTCTTTTAACTTGCTTTTAAGATGACTCATAAGATCATTAACTGTTTCAATTAAATCAGATCTAGAGAGTTCAGAATATACCTCATCTTCTTCATCAGAATCTGAACATGATTCTGCATCAGAGGATGCAACTGCCATCAGGGCCAGGTTTGCTTCTTCCTCATCAGATTCTGACTCATTGTCCAGATCATCCCATGTAGCCATGAGACTCTTCTTAAGCTTATTTCTGAAATTGCTGGACTTTGAGCTGGACTTCTTTGCTTTTTCCTTTGATTTTTCCTTCTGAAGATCAGGACAATCAGCAATGAAGTGACCAGGCTTTTTACAGTTGTAGCAGCTTTCCTTCTGGATATCCCTCTTTGAATTAGAACCAGATCCTCTGAAGTTACTGCTTCTGTTTGAGAACTTTTTCTTTCTGTTCATCAGATACTGAAGTCTTTTAGAAATCATTGCAAGCTCATCAGCATCTGAATCTTCATCAGAATTTCCCTCAGGAAACTCTTCTTCAGATTCAATAGCTTTCAAAGCTTTAGCAGGTTTTCTTTTAGACTTCAGAGCCAATGTTTTTGGTTCTCTAACAGGCTCATCCTCATTGAGTCCCAGTTCATGCACCTTGAGTGAGCTTATAAGATCCTCAATACTTAAAGTATTTAGATCTTTAGCTTCCTCAATGGCAGTCACTTTAGGTCTCCATTTGGATGGCAGACTTCTAAGGATTTTATTCACATGATCAGCTGTGGTATAACTCTTCTTCAGAATCTGAAGTCCAGAAACCAGAGTCTGAAATCTTGAGAACATAGTCTCAATATTTTCATCCTCTTTCATTCTGAACAATTCATATTGCTGAACAAGTATGTTTGCCTTAGCTTCTCTAACCTTCTGATTACCTTCATAGTTAGAGCAGAGGGATGTGAATATTGCTTTGGCTGTTGACTTGTCACTCAGCTTCTGATACTCAGTATGAGGTAATGAATCTACAATGATTCCTCTCACATGATGATGCTTCCTATAGATCTTTCTTTCTGCATCACTCAGAGTTCTTCTGTTGACAGCAACACCTTCTTCATCTACTGGGATAGTGATTCCATCTTCAATGATATCCCATAGAGTATCATCAATCCCAATAATGTGACTATACATTTTGCTCTTCCACCAAGAGAATTTTTCTGGGTCACCAGTAAACATAGGAGGTTTATTGTGTGACCTAGACTTCTTTTCTTCAGTATTATAGTCATATTGAACATTTCTTTGATTTCTGGGAGATGGTGGAGGTGACTCACTTGTTGAGGCCATGTTTTTCTCAGGATCCTACTGACACACTGTTAAGTGTTAATATCAGAACCGGAGCTCTGATACCAACTGAAAGTGAGAAAAACAAACACACAAGAAGGGGGGGTTGAATTGTGTGACTCTAAAAACTTGTTTCTATTCTTTTTAAAGCTTAAGGTTCAGTTCAGAAGCTGATATGATCAGTTCTGAACAGATATCAGAAGTTGAATGCAGCGGATTAAACAAGTTAAGGAGAAGGGAAAAGAGAAGACACAGCAAATTATACAGGTTCCTTCTCAATGTGAGAAGTAGTCCTGTCCCCTTGTGTCCAACAAGAGAGTTTCACTATAATCAAGTTCTGATTACAATTGCTCAATCACTAAGAAAGAGACTTCCAGCTGCTCAATCACAAAGAAAGAGACTTCTATGCTCAACCACCAAGGAAGAGGCTTCCAATGCTCAAGTCACTAAGACAAGAGACTTCTCAATGCTCAAGTCACTAAGACAAGAGGCTTCTGACTCAGACCACAAAGGAATGAGCTTACAAATGCTTAGTATACAGACTAAGACTTTGAGGGACCAAACTGGTTTACACGTAAAGAAGTTTGGGATGAACACTTGATCAAATATCAGAGGTGTTCTCTAAATACAACACAGGTTAAGACTCTTAACCTTAAGAAATTCCTAAGTTACAAAGACTGAAGAATTTCTAAGAGATTTGAACTATGACAGTTTTTACACAGAAAACAGGGCAAAGTTTCAGCAATATGTTTCAAAGAGTCTTCAACATTTTCTTCTTCAAATCTCCCTCCTTTTATAGATAAAAATAGAGCTGTTGGAGATTTGCTGGAAATCAGGAATTTAGCCGTTGCAATTGGGCTAGGTTGCTGCAAATGTGTGCTGCACTTTTTCTGTCAGAACAGGGCAGGTGCCATTTTTGAATTGGCCCACCATAAAAACTGGAGAATGTTTGGGTCAGGGGAACAACTGTTCCATTGAGTTGTTCTGACACCTTCAGGCATTAAATGCGCACAGTACTGGTTGCTTTTCCATGCCATATCAGCTTCAGAAGCTTCTCACTGAACAGTGATCAGAAGCTCTCTTTGTACGGATCAGAGGCTGGCTTCAGGAGTTGACTTGCGTTGACTTCTTCAGAGGCACCCAGACTTCAGAAGCTGCACTTCTTCAGGACCTCTTCAGAGGCTTCTCCTCAGGAGCATTTCTTCAGGACCAGTTTCTTCTTAGCCTTGCAACCTTGCTTCTTGGCTTTCCTTCTTGCTTTTTAGCTTGTTCTTCATAACCATTATCAATTAATATCTATTAAGCATGTGGTTCTGAAACACTTGAACAAAGCATTAGCATATAACCAATTTTCTCTTTAATACTTTGTTATCATCAAAACCATAAAGAGAGATATGTTTACACATAAATGTTTCAACAATCTCCCTCTTATTTGTAAGAGACTTGTTAAACACATTTTGTTCCAACAGAGACATACGTCAAACCACTCCTTTTTCATTCAAGTTTGCTATTGAAACTTAAGAAATCCGAAAAAAAGAGCAAAACACTTGGTTTAAAGCTTATAAGCAAGTTTAAAACTCAAATTAGTTGTTGCAACTTATGAACAAGCTTGTTCAAATGTATGAAAAATGCACAAGTTATGAAAATGAACAAGTTTAGTTCAAGTTCAAGTTTGAAAATAATGCACAAGTTTGTTGAAAATCATGTTTGGTTAAAATTCATGAACAAGGTTATTGTTCAAGTTTGTTTTGGAAATTCGTTGAACATAGCTTGTTGCTCAAGCTAGTAAAAATGAACAAGTTTATGAAAAAAATGCACAAGTTTGGTTCAAGTTTGAAAAAGTGAACAAGTTTCTTGTTATTCAAGTTAACTATTTGAACTTGTGAATTTCCAAATGTATGCAAAGCCCTTGTTATGTTTTGAACCAAAATGAGTTTTGATCCTCTTAGATTCTGAATCTTCAAGTTAGGACCTCAAAAGTTAGCTTTAAGAAGCCTGAATTCAGAAACTGAGTTCTGTTATGGTCGCTGAGCGACCTGAGTCTGGCTCTGCGAACCCTGAGTCCTGTCATGGTCGCAGAGCGACCAGAGCTTGGCTTTGCGAACTCTGCGAAAATTTTAATTCAGAAGCTGCTTCTGAACAAGCTCCAGAACCTTAAGAGGAGTGAAAAGCTTTTGAAATTAGCAAGAAAATGAGTGCAACACTTCAGTTTTAAATGTTTTGCAAACCTTGGGATTTCTTTGAAGTTCAAAAGATGTTTTAAATCAAAAATGAGTAAAAACTAATAAGGATGCAAAACTGAGATTGAATCAAGTTGGAATCAAAAGCAAATGCAAACAGTATGCAAATGAAATATAAACAGGTTAGAATGACTTACCAACTCCTAGCCCAAAGCTTTTGTTGCAAGGAAATGGAAGAGGCTTTGGATGTTTATGGTTTTGCAAAGCTGGGAATGTTTGATGAACAGCACCAACAATGACAATTTGCTTTTGTTCTTCACTCTTTGTGTGAGGTTTAGTGGTTGTTTTGATGGCTTGGTTACTTTGTACTGGTTTGGGATAATTTGTGCAAGAAAGGAATGGGAATTTTCTCTAAACTTACCCAAAACCAACTCTATTTTTGTGAAGAAAAACTGTCTGAAATGTGTATCAATTCACTCGAATTTCATTCTCTAAGAACTTGTTTTTTGCTCTAAAATCTCTGTCTTAAAAACTCTCTCTTGTGCTGTGAAAAATCTCTAAGATCCTTATGCCTTGCATTGATTTTATAGGCAAAATGAGATCAAAATGTCATGATGAAAAATCCTACAGCAGGGCTGTTTTTGTGAGCTAGGATCATGCTAATTGCTTTGCATTTAATGCTAAAGGTAAGAGGTGACATTGCCTTGCTGCAATGGTCAAGACTTTGGCCAATTTCAGAACCCAAAGCAGCTGAATTCTGACAAAAAATGCTGGAAAAAATGGAAAACATGTGCTGTTTGCAAAACAGGGGCAGCACTTTTGCCTCAATCTTTGAATGGTTTAGATAAAGCCTATGGCAAGGTGGATGCTGGAAAGTAGCAGGGTCAGTAGCAGGCACAATGGTAGGGGAGAAAGGCTGCCCAAGGTCAGCAACTAGCTGAGTTACTTGCTTGATTTTGCTTCCTCTTCCTTTCTCTTCTTACTTTGCAAATGACACTTGCTTTCTCTTCTTTCTTTGTTGAATCCAGCATTAATCATGATAATAATAGATGATGACACTAATAAAAATAAAAGAAAGGGAAATCAGAAAATCAAAACCTGCAAAATTCGCAGATTTCGCAGAGCGACCTGAACATTGCTCTGCGAAATTCATCGCAAAGTTCGCAGAGCGATCATAACATCGCTTTGCGAAATCCTCTTTTATTTTTTTAATTTAAAAGGGAGAAAAATAAAAGTTGACTTTTTTGTTGATCTTGACTTTCTCTTCTTTTTTTGTTGACTCTTTTTTTGAAAAAGCTCGGACAAAATTAGGGTACAACAGCTGCCCCTACTTAATTGTGTCTTTGCATAGAGAATGTGAGTGCCAAGGGCATCTCATAAACTCTTTGCGAAGAGCAATTAAGTAAAAGAAGGATCCGAATTTTGTCCTTCAAGGTGCAAAAAGATTGTAGTAAATAATGAAAATAAAGATATGCAAATGCAATGAACAAAAGTAAATGCAGGGTCACCTGGTTTGGCTACTAGTGCATAAACTAAGAATGAAATAGACAAGTCGTCGCCTCGGGGGGTGCTTAGACTGGCTGGGGGATAAAAGATAGATCGTCGCCTCGGGGGGGTGCTTAAACTCGCTTGGGGAATTAAAAATAGATCGTCGCCTGAATAGATGCTTAGATCTGACAAGGTAAAAAGATCGTCACCAGAATAGGTGCTTAGATCTGACAAGTCGGCACCTGAATAGGTGCTTAGACTGAAAAGGTAAAAAGATCGTCGCCTGAATAGGTGCTTAGATCTGACAAGTCGTCGCCTGAATAGGTGCTTAGACTGAAAAGGTAAAAAAGATCGTCGCCTGAATAGGTGCTTGGATCTGACAAGTCGTCGCCTGAATAGGTGCTTAGACTGAAAAGGTAAAAAGATCGTCGCCTGAATAGGTGCTTAGATCTGACAAGTCATTGCCTGAATAGGTGCTTAGACTGAAAAGGTAAAAATATCGTCGCCTGAATAGGTGCTTAGATCTGACAAGTCGTCGCCTGAATAGGTGCTTAGACTGAGAAGGCAAAAAGATTGTCGCCTGAATAGGTGCTTAGATCTGACAAGTCGTCACCTGAATAGGTGCTTAGACTAAAAAGGTAAAAAGATCGTCGCCTGAATAGGTGCTTAGATCTGACAAGTCGTCGCCTGAATAGGTGCTTAGACTGAAAAGGTAAAAAGATAGTCGTCTGAATAGGTGCTTAGATCTGACAAGTCGTCGCCTGAATAGGTGCTTAGACTGAGAAGGCAAAAAGATCGTCGCCTGAATAGGTGCTTAGACTGAAAAGGTAAAAAGATCGTCGCCTGAATAGGTGCGTAGATCTGAAAAGGTAAAAAAGATCGTAGCCTGAATAGGTGCTTAGATCTGACAAGTCGTCGCCTAAATAGGTGCATAGACTGAAATGGTAAAAAGATCGTCGCCTGAATAGGTGCTTAGATATGACAAGTCGTCGCCTGAATAGGTGCTTAGATCTGACAAGTCGTCGCCTGAATAGGTGCTTAGACTGAAAAGGTAAAAAAGATCGTCTCCTGAATAGGTGCTTAGATCTGACAAGTCGTCGCCTGAATAGGAGCTTAGACTGAAAAGGTAAAAAGATCATCGCCTGAATAGGTGCTTAGATCTGACAAGTCATCGCCTGAATAGGTGCTTAGACTGAAAAGGTAAAAAGATCGTCGCCTGAATAAGTGCTTAGATCTGACAAGTCGTCGCCTGAATAGGTGCTTAGACTGAGAAGGCAAAAAGATCGTCGCCTGAATAGGTGCTTAGATCTGACAAGTCGTCGCCTGAATAGGTGCTTAGACTGAAAAGGTAAAAAAGATCGTCTCCTGAATAGGTGCTTAGATCTGACAAGTCATTGCCTGAATAGGTGCTTAGACTGAAAAGGTAAAAATATCGTCGCCTGAATAGGTGCTTAGATCTGACAAGTCGTCGCCTGAATAGGTGCTTAGACTGAGAAGGCAAAAAGATTGTCGCCTGAATAGGTGCTTAGATCTGATTAGTCGTCACCTGAATAGGTGCTTAGACTGAAAAGGTAAAAAGATCGTCGCCTGAATAGGTGCTTAGATCTGACAAGTCGTCGCCTGAATAGGTGCTTAGACTGAAAAGGTAAAAAGATAGTCGCCTGAATAGGTGCTTAGATCTGACAAGTCGTCGCCTGAATAGGTGCTTAGACTGAGAAGGAAAAAAGATCGTCGCCTGAATAGGTGCTTAGACTGAAAAGGTAAAAAGATCGTCGCCTGAATAGGTGCGTAGATCTGAAAAGGTAAAAAAGATCGTAGCCTGAATAGGTGCTTAGATCTGACAAGTCGTCGCCTAAATAGGTGCTTAGACTGAAAAGGTAAAAAGATCGTCGCCTGAATAGGTGCTTAGATATGACAAGTCGTCGCCTGAATAGGTGCTTAGATCTGACAAGTCGTCGCCTGAATAGGTGCTTAGACTGAAAAGGTAAAAAAGATCGTCTCCTGAATAGGTGCTTAGATCTGACAAGTCGTCGCCTGAATAGGAGCTTAGACTGAAAAGGTAAAAAGATCATCGCCTGAATAGGTGCTTAGATCTGACAAGTCATCGCCTGAATAGGTGCTTAGACTGAAAAGGTAAAAAGATCGTTGCCTGAATAAGTGCTTAGATCTGACAAGTCGTCGCCTGAATAGGTGCTTAGACTGAGAAGGCAAAAAGATCGTCGCCTGAATAGGTGCTTAGATCTGACAAGTCGTCGCCTGAATAGGTGCTTAGACTGAAAAGGTAAAAAGATCGTCGCCTGAATAGGTGCTTAGATCTGACAAGTCGTCGCCTGAATAGGTGCTTAGATTGAAAAGGTAAAAAGATCGTCGCTTGAATAGGTGCTTAGATCTGACAATTCATCGCCTGAATAGGTGTTTAGACTTCTCTGGTAAAAAGATCGTCGCCTGAAAAGTGCTTAGATCTGACAAGTTGTCGCCTGAATAGGTGTTTAGACTTCTCTGGGGGAATAAAATGTACTGCTGTGGGGATAAATGTAATCGTCTCCAGACGTGGCTAGTATTTAGATTGTTGAAAAGGAAAACATGATTGTTGATGCATGATATGCTTCATGTTATCTTATGCAGTATGCTATGCAATGAGGTAAACTCAACAAAAAGTTTCTGTTGGGGAAACTCAACTGGGAATCCTAGTGGCCATGAGCAGGTCCACTTGGGAATGGACAATTTGGGAAGAAAACCGCTGGGGGATTTTTCTGAAGGAGGTTCACTGGGGAACATTGCTTAACTTTGGTGAATATGTGATACTCACCGGGGAATACTTGTTGAAGAGCATGATGGAGCACGATATGAATATGAGATGCATGTATATTAATGAGTTGGTATAATGCATGCATGAATGAGCTTGATATGATATGCATATGCTGACATGTGGAATAAACAGATGTCATGTTGAATGCTGGAGATTATGATTGAATGCCGAGCAAGGTCGGGCTTGGTTGTGATTGTGCCAATGATGATTGGGCTTTAGGGTTGCGACTCTACTGGGGAACGCCAATGAAAATTGGGCTTTATTTGTGATTACGTGCCAAGCATGGTTGGGCTTTATTTGGTTGTGTTGGTGAGTGCCAATGAAAATTGGGTTTTAATTGTGATCTCACTGGGGATATAAGGATCATTTTGGAAGCATGATCGATATCCAGCCTTAGTGTATGCATGGGGTGTGCTTTATTTGGGGAAATTTGTTTCTCCGACACTTGGGATCTTTGTGTTTCATGTACCGTGAGCTACACACTTATTTCTGCTGAAGAGCGTGAGTCTTAAATGACTGACCAACAGTTTTAGGCCTCGAGTCCTTTGATACAATACTGGAGACCACCGAAATTCTTTCGACATTTAAGAAATTCAAGTAAAACACACATTTGTTTTTGCAAGTTTTTTTTTCCCATGTTTCAATGCATTATTTATCACAAATAAAAATAACATTTTATGCGCTAAAGAGAACACAAAACAATGGAAAGGTCAAAATGTGAATTTTATTCAATGCAAATGATCCCTTGAATGGGTAACAATACATGAAGTAAGAAGCGATTACTCCGCTGGGGAAAAGATAGAGAAAGACAAGAAAAACAAAAACAAAATGAAATTTGTTTGAGTGTTGTTTCAATACATCACGTGCTATTTTCCCTATGACTTCGAAATCCCTTTGCTTTTGAAAGATGATGACGAGACCGATTCTTCCCCTCTTGAATCCTGTCCGAATCTTGAATGTTGCAGTCCTTTGCCTTTCTTATTTGTTTTGAAACCCCTAACTTTTACTTGGACCGCTCTTTCGAGTTTTCAGTCCACTGGGGTGTATTTCCTTTTTTTTTTGATGTCCTTAATTTTTGCCTAGACCGCCTTTTCAGGTTTTCGATCTACCAGGACGTTCTCTATTGCCTAAACTGCCCTTTCGGGTTTTCGATTTAGCGAGATTTCTTTTTTTTTTTTAGGCGTAGTACTTCTTGACTGCGTCGGAGTTTATCGGGAGTGGAAACTCTTCTCCATCCATAGTGGTGATGAATAAGGCTCCGCCAGAGAAGGCTTTCTTTACCACGTACGGTCCTTCATAGCTGGGAGTCCATTTCCCGCGGGGATCCTTGTGGATAGGTAATATCTTCTTGAGCACTAGGTCTCCTTCTTTGAATTCTTGAGGACAGACTTTTTTGTTGAATGCCTTCTTAAGTCTCCTTTGGTACAGCTGTCCATGACATAATGCTGTTAGACGCTTTTCCTCTATGAGGTTCAATTGATCAAACCTTGTGTGGACCCATTCGGCTTCTTCTAACTTGGTTTCCATCAAGACCCTTAACGAAGGGATTTCAACCTCAATGGGAAGCACGACCTCCATACCGTATACTAAGGAGAAAGGGGTTGCCCCGGTTGAAGTGCGAATGGCTGTTTTGTAGCCATGTAGCGCAAAGGGAAGCATCTCGTGCCAATCCTTGTAAGTTTTCACCATCTTTTGGATGATTTTCTTTATGTTCTTGTTGGCCGCTTCTACCGCACCGTTCATCTTTGGCCGATACGGTGAGGAATTATGGTGCTCAATCTTGAAGTCTTTGCACAACTCCTTCATTGTCTTGTTGTTTAGGTTTGCCCAATTATCCGTGATGATTTTGTGGGGAGTGCCGTAACGGCAAATGATTTCCTTCTTAATGAATCAGGCTACCACTTGTTTCGTTACGTTTGCATAAGAAGCCGCTTCGACCCATTTGGTGAAATAGTCGATGGCAACTAGGATGAACTGGTGTCCATTTGAAGCCTTGGGCTCGATCATTCCAATCATGTCTATGCCCCACATAGAGAATGGCCAGGGTGAGGTCATGATGTTCAGGGGAGTTGGTGGTACATGCACCTTGTCGGCGTAAATTTGGCATTTGTGACAAGTCTTGGCATAGCGGAAACAGTCAGCTTCCATGGTTAGCCAGTAATAGCCTGCCCTTAGGATTTTCTTTGCCATTGCATGCCCATTGGCATGGGTTCCAAAGGATCCCTCGTGGATTTCTTTGATGAGTATGTCTGCTTCGTGTTTATCCACACATCTGAGCAAGACCAGGTCACAATTTCTTTTGTAGAGGGTATTCCCGCTGAGGAAGAACTGGGATGCCAATCTCCTAAGGGTTCTCTTGTCTGTTTGTGAGAATTCTCCGGATACTCTTGCTCTTCGAGGTACCGCTTGATGTCGTAAAACCAGGGTTTGTTGTCGAGTCCTTCTTCGACTGCTGCACACACAACTGGTTTGTCTCTACGATCCATCTTTATGATTGGCGCCTCATTGTGGAAATTTACTTGGTACATTGATGATAATGTAGCCAAAGCATCTGCCACCTGATTCTCCTCTCGAGGTATGTGATGGAAGGTGATCTCATTGAAATGCTCGATCAATTCTACAACCCGAGCACGATAAGGGATCAAATTGGGATGTTTTGTTTCCCATTCTCCTTTGACTTGATAAATGACTAAGGCTGAGTCACCGTATACTTCAAGGTTTTTGATCCTTAGATCAATTGCTGCTTCGAGGCCCAAGATGCACGCTTCATATTCTGCCATATTATTGGTGCAGTCAAAGCATAATCTTGCTGTGAAGGGTTGATACCCATTTCTTGGTGATATCAGGACTGCCCCGATCCCGTGCCCCATGGCGTTTGAGGCACCATCGAAAGCGAGCTTCCATCGAGCTCCCAGTTCTGGCCCTTTGTCATCACTTATGACCCTTTCGTCATTCAAAGCTACAATGTCTTCATCGGGGAAGTCAAATTGTATGGGTTGATAATCCTCCAATGGTTGGTGAGCAAGGTGCTCGGATAAAACACTCCCCTTTATAGCCTTTTGAGTAACATGCTGGATCACTACAAGAAATTTGGCATTTTGCGACACTTACTCTGCGACCCCTGGCTTAGAACCGTCGCAAATTACACTTTTGCGACTGTTATTGCGACTGTTAGGCTTAAGGGTCGCAGGTTTTATACATTTTTTTTCAAATGCCTTTCACAAAATATTTTTTGGCCAAATATTCATCACTCCCACCAATTCATTTTCATTCTCCCTCCTACAATTTCATTCTCCCTCCCACAACTCCAAACCCTAAAACCAAATTTTTTTCTCCACCAAATTTCAATATCACTTTCCCCCAATCAATCCACCGGTTCATTCATTTCATTTTCACCCATTTCATTCCACCAGTTCACCAATTTCATAACCAATCCCTAATCAATCCACCGGTTCATTCCACACCCCTAATCAATCCACCGGTTCACTCTCTACCCATTTCATTCCTTTTTCACTCTCGACCCCTTTACCCATAATCTGATTACAACCCCTTTAGGCTTATAATCAAACGGACTCTCAAACCATAAGGCATGGGGTTCGCTTGAAAGTTAAATTCATGAGCTTGTTAACGGTACCTGGGCACCTCTTGCTAGCTGTTCTACCGCGCGGCTAAGTAAGGAAGCGCTGTTAGATGGATTGGTGGGTTTCAATAGATCTCTTTTCCACCTAGGTCAAAGGGGTATGCCGCTATCCTACACCGAAGTATGCTCCTAGGTAAGTGACTACCTTTGGATCCGCCTCTCGAGCACGAGGGTCGTATTCATAAAAAAAGGCTATCGATCATGAAGGTTTGCCTATGGCTCTGTATCTACCTCTGTCTGCTGGTGCTTATTTTGTTAAATTTCGTTAATTTTACTTGATTATTTTGTAATTCAGAACTGAAAAGTTTTGCTTATAGTGTGAGGTGATTTTGCTAGATTTAGGTAATTTTGTTACTATAGTGTGAGGTGATTTTGCTAGATTTAAAGTTTTGCTCATGAAATTTTAGGTGAAATTGTTGGTTTTAATTAGATAAAGGTTTTAGTTCAAATATTTGTAATTCAGAACTGAAAAAAATTGAAGTTATAAGAATGTATTTGAACTTGTTTATTGTGTAGTAAGGGTATTTTTTTAATATGTGATTGACTTGGGTAAAGTTTTATTTTCTGACAAATTTTGCTAGTTGAAAGTTTTTGAACATGATGCAATTTTAGTTCAAACTGTGCTGGTTTTGAGGTCCTGCTTGGATATACAGCTTATATGTAATTATAGTTTAGTGTTATGTATAAGTTATTTCTATAGCAAAGGGTGAATGTTGATTTGAGTGTTTTTTATGTTGATTTTAGTTCAAATTGCGCTGGTTTTAAATTTTCTACTACAACAATTAATCTGATTTTGAACACTAATTTGTGTGCTCAGCTGCTATGTATGTATAACTATATAAGCCATAGCTTGAGATAGAAACTTAAATTGAACTTAAAGTCTTAATGTTTCGAGTATGTTGATTAGTGAGTTTGCTTAAAGTTTTGGATGAATAATTCGGTTTTGTTTAATTCACACAAATTTTGTTTGGGCTCAGTGAAAGAAAGAAACATTTCTCATTTTGCGTTATTGGTTTTTTAAGTCTGCTGTTGTTTATGTAAGTCCTTTTTCCCTCATGTTTTTTTATCTTCGACTGTTAAGTTTGCACATTTTTCCGATTTGTTATTGCTAGAACTGTTATCCATTGTGTTGTAAAATGGGGATATAGATTATGTCCTGTAGAATATATCCGATTTGCTTCTATTTGGTGCTTTTTGTGATGGTTGTATAAACTTGCTCTAAAATATAATGACACCTAGTATACTATTTTCTATCCTATAACAAAGTACTAAACCATATGCTTAGCATTTTTCACCAAAACATGGTTTACATTAAACTTAAAAAGAAATCTTCCTGCAAAGCTAAAGAGAAATATGTAATATGTTTTTCTTAATATGAATTCTCTGAAAACTTGAGAGATGTATCTAAAGCTGCCACCTCAATATATTCATCCTATGCACTTCTGTGGCCACCTCAAAGCCACTTTTTCTGTTGCATTTTCCTTCTTCACACCATTTCTAAAGCTGATCCAATCTTCTAAAACAATCTTCATGTCATGAACTTTGCTTCTGAGATCTTCAGAACAGATATTATGGGTCGTGATAAATTAGATATTAAGGAATTTAAGTCCTTGGATGAGTTTGGGATTTTAGGGTTTGAGTTCAGTGATTAAGTGTGCCATTTCTCTATCAGTTTTAATTATTTATTTTCATCTAATTTTATTTTTTTTTTGGAAACAATTTTCATCTAATTTGAGAACTTCATATCACTCTATTTTTTGTTTAAATCTTAGGTGAAGTACTCAAGAGGGCCTTACAATCAGACCAAGTGTAAGTCTGATTTTACTTCAATTCAATTTTATGTTGATTCAATTCAGTTTTGGTTTCACTTTTGTTCATACCTTTTGATTTATATTAGATGAAGTACCACAATAGAATGAATTCACTTTCTAAATGCAAACAATGTTGATTCAGGTCACACAATAGAATGTTGATAACATTCTGATTTGAATGCTTTTTTTTTTTTGCTTCAATCCTTATCATAATAGATATTGTGATTCTAATTCATATGCTGGATAGATGGAAATATTATCACTAACTTGTTTACTGATGTGATGTGGTGAAAATAACTTCAAGGGGTATTGTGATTCCAATGCATTCATATTGTGATTCTAATAGATACAGTGGATATCAGGGCATTTGGTCTAGTGGTATGATTCTCGCTTTGGGTGCAAGAGGTCCCGAGTTTGATTCTCGGAATGCCCCTTTTTGAAGGTTAGTTGAATAGCAATAAGCATCAGTTTTTATACTTTTAGTGTAGTACTTCTTTTTGTTTTTTTTAAGAAGTCTTTTTGTTGTTGTTCTAATGTAGGGTGTTGCTCTTATGTGTTTTCCCAAGTGTTTTTCTGCAATATTTGGGACTGGTTTTTGGCATGTGGACTGATGTTCTGCAACAAAGATGTTTCAGTACTGCAGCTGCTACATACTAGCTTTTTTTTCCGCCCCTTGGTTTCTGATTCGTCTTCGTGTGCTCTGGCTACAACATATCGGTTTGATTTTCTGCTCTTTCAATTGGTGTGCAAGTTTCTTTGTTTAATCTGCTGATTTTTATTGTCTATTTTAGCTGGTTGTTTGTATTTGCCTTCTGCTGGTTTGTTAGTATAGGTGGTTGTGGTTTCACTCTTTAGTGTAGTTGGTTATGGTTTGTTTTCTTTGCGGTGGTTTTTTATACTCTCTTAAGGTTGAGAATGGAGACTTTATTGGAGGATGCCAGTTTTTAAGTTATTTTTATTTTACATTTACATTGCCCAAGATGATGGGTGATGATTTGATCTCGTTATAACAACCTTTGATGGATTAGTTTCCTTTGTACATACAGGAAGTTCTGTCGTAGGTCCTTAAAGAAGCTGGCTATACAATGGATTCTTTCTTTGTCTTGTCTAACTTCATGAAGGTATTGAAGCATGTAATATCTAGCATGACTTTTTGCACTTGAATATTTATGTTTGGTAAATGAGTTAGAAAGATTCATGATTTGAACCCAATATTAGAGGATGTAAGTTGTACAGTTGGCTAGATTTTTCAATTATGTTTTACTACATGTTTTAAAATGTTTTTAGGAACCAGGAAACCTTCAAAGTAATCCAAGATAATAAGCAATAAGAATTGTTGTAATTCGGTGTCTCAAGAGAAGATTACTCTTTAATCCAGAATAAAGCATTGGTTGTTGTAGATTGTTCATAGGCATGCTTATACGATGAATATGTATTTTACGAGTTTATGGTATAGAAGTCTGTTTTTGGTGTCAAGTTTATTGGCTTTATATAGTATGCCATGGTTTGGTAGCAAGAGCATGTGTCATAGTGGGTCTAGAACCTACAAGGGTTAAAGCTCTGAATTTATTTTCTATATTGTTGGGTTTTTGTAGATTGGCTACATTTTGCAAAAACATCTACTAGCCAGATGCTGGGACAGATGCGGTAGCATATGGAACAGCTTTTCGTATCTTGTGATTTTCGCGCCAGCTAGCGCTTTATATTTATGTACGCAATCTTCCAAAGATTTGCCTGAAGATTTATTTTCCTCTAGCTTGCTGATCAAGGCGCGTGTATCTGATTGAAGATTTGATTGAAGTTTTATTTGCCTTGCTATTTGTTCCACAAGATATCATTCTATATTTGGAAGCTTTTTATTATTTCTAGAAGATTGTTTCACCTGGACCGGTCAATGTCCATGCTCTATTTTGAAGCCCAGACCCGTGCTACTTCAGTACTATATATTCGTGAAGGCAAACCCTAGTAGGGTAACTAAAAACCGTGTGTGTTAGCAAAGCGTGTGTTTTAAGGTTTTTAGGGTTTTGTTTGTTAATTGTGAGCCTTGCTTGTATCTCTCTGATTCAAGCTAAGGACTGAGTTTGTTTTGAGTTGTAATTTGTAAGCTGCTCCTAAGCTTTTAAGTACGGAGTGTGTATGTGTTATTAGCGTGTGTTTCTCTTGGTTGTGTTTTATGTTTTGTGTGTTTGATAACAATACTGTGTGTGTTGTTCGTAGGAATTGAGACGGGGTCTCATATCTAGGAGTTCCTAGATAGAGTTGCCACTGGTAGGGTCTAGGTGCAAAGTCAAGTAGTGGGTCTGCGTTGGTCTTTTCACTAGAACTATAATAGTGGAATCATTCCTGGATTGGTATCCCCCAGAGTAGGAGAGTTGCTCCGAACTGGGTTAACAAACTCACTGTGTACTTTATATTTCCGCTGTGTTCCTTTTAATTTGTGCCTTGTTACGCTGTGTTTCTTTAATTGTAGTTCTGAGTAGACACGTGCTCGGACAGTTGTGCCAACATTGTGCACAGCATATTTTAGTCAGGTTGCCAGGAATTTCAATTGGCATCAGAGCAGGCACCCTGTTCTGTGTGGGTGAGCTCCAGGGAAAGAAGTTTCTGGCTCAATGGATAAAGAAGGAGGACTGGTGAACAGACCACCCTTGTTGGATGGGTCGAACTATGACATTTGGAAATCACGCATGACAGCATTCTTGAAATCTATAGACAGCAGAGCTTGGAAGGCTGTGATCAAGGCATGGGTCCCTCCTAAAATAAAAGATGCGAATAATGTTGATACTGATGAGTTAAAACCAGAAGAGGAGTGGTCTACAGCAGAAGACACTGCAGCTATTGGAAACTCTAAAGCCCTAAATGCCTTGTTTAATGGTGTAGACAAAAACATGTTCAGGTTGATTAAACAATGTACTGTTGCTAAGGAAGCTTGGGATATCCTAAGAACAGCTCATGAAGGTACTCAAAAGGTCAAGAAGTCAAGGCTACAACTGCTGACAACACAGTTTGAGAATCTTAGAATGAAGGAAGGGGAGAGTGTTCATGACTTTCACATGAATGTGCTAGAATATGCTAACACATTTGAATCCTTGGGGGAAAAGATGTCTGATGAAAAATTGGTAAGCAAAATTCTCAGGTCCCTGCCTAAGAAATTTGATATGAAAGTATGTGCTATTGAGGAGGCCCAAGATATTGGAAATATGAAAGTTGATGAGCTGATTGGATCCCTTCAAGTTTTTGAATTAAAGGCTAATGAAAGATCTGAAAAGAAGGACAAGAACATTGCCTTCATCTCCAACACTGATGAAGATGATGTGGAGAGTAATTTAGATACTGATGAGAGCATCTCTGAAGCTATTGTGTTGTTGGGTAAACAATTTAATGAAGTTCTGAAGGGGATGGACAGACGCCCTAGGACACATGCTCCGGACAACAGTCGCAGCATCTATAAAAATGTCAACAATCAGAGGAAACCTAGAACTGATGACAAAACCAATCAAAGCAAAGGGGTGCAATGCCATGAATGCGAAGGATATGGTCACATCAGAACTGAGTGTGCAACGTATCTGAAGAAACAAAGGAAGGTGATGACTGGTTCTTGGTTTGATGAAGATGAGTCAGAAGAAGAACCTGAAACTGCAAAACATGTGAATGCCTTGACTGGAGTGTGCACATCTGACAATGAATCTAGTGATGAAGAGGTAACATATGATGAATTGGCTGATTCTTACAAGGAGCTATGTCTCAAAAGTGAGGAAGTTTGCAGAATTTTAGAAAAACAAAAGAGGATCATTGCTCTCTTGCAAGCTGATAAAGACAAGCTTCTGGAAATAAACTCAGACCTCAATGATGAGGTTATCTTACTTACTTCCAAGATTGACAACATGAACAAGCAACTGCGGATGATGAACAAAGGTACTGATGCTTTAGACGAAATTCTGGAAATAGGACAGAAACCTGGAGATTCTAAAGGTATTGGTTTTGACTACAGCTCCTTGCCTCAGCAGAAACAACTACCAAGGAGACAGTTTGTGCCATCTGTTAATACTCATGATCATACTATGTCAAGACAGATGCCTCCTCATCAGGTGAGACAACAGGCATCAGGATATAGGCCCGGATCAAAAGGAAGGAATTATGGTTGGGTATGTCACTACTGTGGAAGAAAAGGACATATCAGACCTTTCTGTTTCAAATTATATGGTTACCCAGACAGGACCTATTCACCAAGACCTGATCCCACAGTGAAGATTATCAAGAAGCAGTGGAAGCAGAAAAATAATAATTTCACAAGCAACACTATGGATCATGGAAAAATAGAATCAGAAGCTGATGAGATTGCTCAAATTGCTCATACATCTCTGAGAGTGTCATCCAGAAATGATTGGTACTTTGACAGTGGATGTTCCAAACATATGACTGGTGATAAAAATTACTTGACTGATGTTAAGCCTTATGCTACAAGTTTTGTGACTTTTGGGGATGGAGCCAAAGGAGAAATAAAGGGTGTAGGAAATCTTGTGGAAGAGGGTCTACCCAAACTTGATAAGGTGCTTCTTGTGAAAGGATTAACTGCCAACTTAATAAGTATTAGTCAACTGTGCGATCAAGGAATGAAGGTCAACTTTACTAAGAGTGAATGCTTAGTTGCTAACAGTGAAGGGGACATCCTGATGAAAGGTGTTAGATCAAAGGACAATTGCTACTTGTGGGTCTCTCAAGATAAAGCAAAGTTATCTACTTGTCTAATAACCAAAGAAGATGAAGTTAAGCTATGGCACCAAAAGCTTGGACATCTGAATCTCAGAAGCATGAAGAAAGCTATTGCTGAAGGAGCCATCAGAGGTTTACCAAAACTCCAAATTCAGGAAGGAAGTATATGTGGAGAATGCCAGATAGGAAAACAGACCAAGATGCCTCACCAGAAGCTGCAACATCTGTCCACATCCAGAGTTCTTGAGCTATTGCACATGGACTTAATGGGACCCATGCAAGTCGAAAGCTTAGGTGGTAAGAAGTATGCTTTTGTTGTTGTTGATGATTTTTCTAGATATACTTGGATAAATTTCATTAAGGAGAAATCAGACACGTTTGAAAAATTCAAGGATCTTTGCTTACAACTTCAGAGAGAAAAGGATTGTGGAATTGTTAGAATCAGAAGTGACCATGGGAAGGAGTTTAAGAATGGTAAGTTCTCTGATTTCTGTATTTCTGAAGGAATATTTCATGAGTTCTCCGCACCCATTACTCCTCAACAAAATGGGATAGTTGAAAGAAAGAACAGGACTTTGCAAGAATCTGCTAGGGTTATGCTACATGCAAAGAAGCTGCCATTTTTCTTTTGGGCTGAAGCCATGAACACAGCCTGCTATATTCATAATAGAGTGACTTTGAGAAAAGGTACATCTACAACTTTGTACGAGCTATGGAAGGACAGGGAGCCAACAGTGAAGCATTTTCATGTGTTTGGTAGTAAGTGTTATATTCTAGCTGACAGGGAACCAAGAAGAAAGATGGATGCTAAAAGTGAAGAGGGAATCTTTCTAGGCTATTCTACAAACAGCAGAGCCTATAGAGTATACAACTCCAGAACCAAGACAGTGATGGAATCCATAAATGTTGTTGTAGATGATGAAGGAAATAATGCGATGCCAGATGATGCTACATTTGACGCAGCATCTGACCTACAGGAAGCGAAGAAAGTAGATGAAGCAAGTGATAAGCAAGATTCTGAAGTAACTGGCCCAGAGAAGACTGCTCCCAACAAAGGACCATCTATCAGAGTTCAGAAAAATCATCCCATAGATCAAGTCATTGGTGATCCTAACCAAGGGATCACAACTAGGAGGAACCATGATGAGGTATCAAATTCTTGCTTTATATCTAAACTTGAACCAAAGAATGTTAAGGAAGCTCTAACTGATGAGTTCTGGATAAATGCTATGCAAGAAGAATTAACTCAGTTCAAGAGAAGTAATGTGTGGGACCTAGTTCCTAGACCAGATAATGTGAATGTTATAGGTACCAAGTGGGTTTATAAAAACAAGTCTGATGAAAATGGTACTATCACTAGAAACAAAGCCAGACTGGTTGCACAAGGATATTCTCAAATTGAAGGTGTAGACTTTGATGAGACTTTTGCTCCTGTAGCTAGGTTGGAATCAATTAGATTGTTACTTGGGATTGCATGCATACTAAAATTCAAGTTGTATCAGATGGATGTCAAGAGTGCCTTTCTCAATGGGTACTTAAATGAAGAGGTTTATGTGGAACAGCCTAAAGGCTTCATTGATCCTAGTTTTCCAAACCATGTGTACAAATTGAAGAAAGCTCTATATGGCCTGAAGCAAGCTCCTAGAGCTTGGTATGAGAGACTTGCTGAGTTTCTAATCAACCATGGCTATAGGAAGGGAGGAAATGACAAGACCCTGTTTGTGAAAGATGAAAATGGACAGCTGATGATTGCTCAAATATATGTAGATGACATAGTCTTTGGAGGAATGTCTGACCAGATGATAGAGCATTTTGTTCAGCAAATGCAATCTGAATTTGAGATGAGTCTTGTAGGTGAGCTAAAGTTCTTTCTTGGTCTTCAAGTGAAACAGATGGAAGATACTATATTTATCTCTCAAAGTAAGTATGCTAAAAATATAGTCAAGAAATTTGGGATGGAAAATGCTGCTCATAAAAGAACCCCTGCTCCCACACATGTGAAATTATCAAAGGATGAGAAAGGTGTGGATGTTGACCAAAGCATGTATAGGAGTATGATAGGAAGTCTTCTATATCTTACAGCAAGTAGGCCAGATATCACATTTGCAGTTGGAGTGTGTGCCAGGTACCAAGCTGAACCAAAAATAAGTCATCTGACTCAGGTAAAGAGAATTCTGAAGTATGTGAATGGCACTAGTGACTATGGTATGTTGTATTCTCATGGGGAAGCACTGTGTTGTTTGGATATTGTGATGCTGACTGGGCTGGAAGTGCAGATGATAGAAAGAGTACTTCTGGTGGATGTTTCTTTCTGGGTAACAATCTTATATCCTGGTTCAGTAAGAAGCAAAATTGTGTTTCTTTGTCTACAGCTGAAGCTGAGTACATAGCAGCTGGTAGCAGTTGTTCCCAATTGTTGTGGATGAGACAGATGCTGAGCGAGTACAATGTCAAGACAGATGCTATAACATTATATTGTGACAATCTGAGTGCAATTAATATCTCTAAAAATCCTATACAACACAGCAGGACTAAACACATTGACATTAGACATCATTTTATTAGAGATCTGGTTGAAGAAAAAATTGTCACTCTTGAGCATGTTGCAACTGAAGAGCAATTAGCAGATATTTTTACAAAAGCTCTTGATGCTAATCAATTTGAAAAATTAAGACGGAAGTTAGGGATCTGTTTATTTGAGGAATTGTAGCAGTTAATTTATGGGAGGCGTGCAGCAGTTATTTTCTCCCTCCTCAACCGCTTGATGCACGCAATTCAAGGAAGCTATCTCCAACCTTCCTTATTCAAACCTCCCACACGCTACCATCATTATTCTTTTCTTAACTTCTCAGTTGCTTCTGGTTTGGCCAAATTGATTTATGCTGTTGGTACCAAGTCACCTTTTGATTATGGGGCCTACATTTATTATCAGGTTTTGGAGCATGCTAAGTCCTTTGCTATCAAGTTTCCTATAGCTTTTCCCACTCTCCTGTGTGGTATTGTTCTTCAGCAACACCCAGATATTTTGATCAGTACTGATGAGCCCTGTAAGAGGTCTGGCCCTATGGCTTGGATTGTAGTTTGCTGTCTGAGAAACATGCTGCTGACTTAGCTGGTACTTCTGTCCGGACGTCTGGTGTGCTCACTAGAAAACAAATAATTGCAGATCTAACTGAGACTAGTGTGGCTCTTGGAGCTAGGAAGATGAAAATTGACAGGATAATTGCAGCCTTGAAGGCTGAATCTGAAGCTGAGGGTGAGCAGGATGAAGAAGAAGGAGGGAATAATAATGCTTCTGCTGGTGATACTGAGGAGTTCTCCGCTGACTCTGATGAATTCTGATTCTGATGTTTTCCCTGTTCTCAGTTGCTGTATTCTTTGTGTTTGTTTTGGTTGGTTGGCCAAGACCCTGGATTTCTTATGCACCTTAAGTGCTTCTGGTCTGTAATATGCACTCTCTGTGGTTTCTATGCACTCTTTATGGCTCTATGCACTTTCTATGAGTATGCCCTATCTGTTGTTTGTCAGAATTTATGGCTAAAAAGGGGGAGTAGAATGAATTAGATTTACGCCCTATCTGTTGTTTGTGTGCGTGATTTGATATTTGAAGCTTGTATTATGTATGGTTACATGTGTTGAGGGGGAGTGTAGTATATGTTGAGGGGGAGTACTGGTACATGCATGTTTTTGAGGGGGAGCTCTCTTAAGTTTTCTTGGTGTGTGGAAATTTATTTTTTCCCCTTATCTATGTGATTCCACTATATGAGAGTTTATTTCTCTCTAGTTGTTCCTATGAGGCTAGATGTTTGTGTTATCTGGTGCATGCCTCTGATTCTACTTGCAAGCCATCTTTCACTATTTCTCGCTTGGAAGTATTCTCGTTATATGCTACGATATTTTCTTTCCTTGTTGTGTGCCTATGTTGACGTGAAGGAAACTTTTCTGTGTATCTCCCAAGGAACTGGCTCTAGAGTGTTTTAGCCAAAATTTTGCCAAAGGGGGAGATTGTTGGGTTTTTGTAGATTGGCTACATTTTGCAAAAACATCTACTAGCCAGATGCTGGGACAGATGCGGTAGCATATGGAACAGCTTTTCGTATCTTGTGATTTTCGCGCCAGCTAGCGCTTTATATTTATGTACGCAATCTTCCAAAGATTTGCCTGAAGATTTATTTTCCTCTAGCTTGCTGATCAAGGCGCGTGTATCTGATTGAAGATTTGATTGAATTTTTATTTGCCTTGCTATTTGTTCCACAAGATATCATTCTATATTTGGAAGCTTTTTATTATTTCTAGAAGATTGTTTCACCTGGACCGGTCAATGTCCATGCTCTATTTTGAAGCCCAGACCCGTGCTACTTCAGTACTATATATTCGTGAAGGCAAACCCTAGTAGGGTAACTAAAAACCGTGTGTGTTAGCAAAGCGTGTGTTTTAAGGTTTTTAGGGTTTTGTTTGTTAATTGTGAGCCTTGCTTGTATCTCCCTGATTCAAGCTAAGGACTGAGTTTGTTTTGAGTTGTAATTTGTAAGCTGCTCCTTAGCTTTTAAGTACGGAGTGAGTATGTGTTATTAGCGTGTGTTTCTCTTGGTTGTGTTTTATGTTTTGTGTGTTTGATAACAATATTGTGTGTGTTGTTCGTAGGAATTGAGACGGGGTCTCATATCTAGGAGTTCCTAGATAGAGTTGCCACTGGTAGGGTCTAGGTGCAAAGTCAAGTAGTGGGTCTGCGTTGGTCTTTTCACAAGAACTATAATAGTGGAATCATTCCTGGATTGGTATCCCCCAGAGTAGGAGAGTTGCTCCGAACTGGGTTAACAAACTCACTGTGTACTTTATATTTCCGCTGTGTTCCTTTTAATTTGTGCCTTGTTACGCTGTGTTTCTTTAATTATAGTTCTGAGTAGACACGTGCTCGGACAGTTGTGCCAACATTGTGCACAGCATATTTTAGTCCGGTTGCCAGGAATTTCATATATGATAATTGTTTTTCTGATGTTCATTGATGTGATGATAAACCATACTTTTTACAGGTTGTGGAAATCCTGAAGGATCGATTTTCGTGGTATCGTAATAGCCGAGCTGTGGATATTCTGAATGTGCTTCACACAACAAATGGTAGAACCATATAGCTGCTTTACATGTAGGTAAAACAACTCAAACTCAACATGTATGAATATTGACTCTGTAACTTAACAGACTAAATCTGTTATTTGCATATTTTTTTATGACCAGCTATATGTGCCATTGGCTTTGCACTACAAATTTTAAACGTGCATCTGATTTTCATAGGTGTGCAAATTTTAAACGTGCATCTGATTTTCTCCACGTAGTCCTTTCACTTTGATTGGTGATTTTGTTGCATGCTGCGATACATTTATTGTCTTTGGAGGAAGGTTTCTATAGTTTTGTAGGTGGGATGGAGATGTCCCTGTTAACATTTGGTCTTTTATGTAGATTTTGAGCACAAGTTGTTTTTTTGTTCTTCGCACAACAAATGGTGGAACCATA
>CM031376.1:57423868-57441368 GCA_018208015.1 Medicago ruthenica
AATGAGTTTCAATCCTCTTAGGTTCTGAGTTCCTGGGCTAGAACCTCAAAAATTGGTTGTTTAAGAGCCTAAACTCAGATTCTGAGTTCTGTCATGGTCGCACTGCGACCATGGCTTCACACTGCGAAGTCTGCGAAATTTTGAGTTCAGAAGCTGCTTCTGAACTTCTGTTCAGAAGCAACTTCTGAACTAGCCTCGGAACCTTAGGAGGAGTGAAAAGCTTTTGAAAATAGTAATGAAATGAATGCAACAACTTAGTTTAAATGTTTTGCAAACTTTGGGATTCCTTTTGGTTCAAAAGGGGTTTTAACTAAAAAATGAGTGAAACTTAAAATGCAAAGCTGGGATTGAAACAAAATTGAATCAAAAGCAAATGCAAATGGTATGTAAATGCAATATAAACAGGTTAGAGTGACTTACCTGCTGCTGGCCCAAGGCTTTTGTTGCAAGGAATGGAAGAGGTTTTGGATGTTTATGATTTTGCAAAGCTGGACAAGTTTGATGAACAACCCTTAATCAATGATAATTTCCCTTTGTTTCTCACGCTTTGTGTGAGGTTTAGAGGCTGTTTTGCTGGCTTGGTTGCTTTGTGTTGGTTTTAGGATGATTTGTGTAAGAAGGATTGGAGATTTCCTCTAAACTTACCCAAAACCAAACTCTGTTTTTGTGAGAAAAATGTGCAGCAATTCACTCGAATTTGCACTCTCTATGAACTGGTTTTTGCTCTCAAACCTCTGTGTTTTTAACCCTCTAAAAACCTCTCTCTCCCACTCTCTTAGAACTGCCTCTAATCCAGCAGCAATGCCTTGCTTTTATAGGCCAAAATGAGATCAAATGGTCATGATGAAAAAATCTACAGCAAGGCTGTTTTTGGGGCTAGAATCATGATCATTTGCTTTGCATTTAATGCTAAAGGATAGAGGTGACCTTGCCTTGCTGCAAGGGTCAAGACCTTGGCCAATTTCAGCTCCCAAAGCAACTGAATTCTGACACAAGATTGCTGGAAATCATGAAAACCAGGCTGTTTGCAAAACAGGGGCAGCACCTTTGCCTCAAACTTTGAATGGTTTTGATAAAGCCTATGGCAAGGTGGTTGCTGGAAGATAGCAGGGCCAGTTGCAGGCATAAGTGGTAGGGGAAATGGGCTGCCCAAGGTCAGCAAGTAGCTGAGTTACTTGAGCGATTTTGCTTCCTCTTCCTTTCTCTTTTTGCTTTTCAATTGTCACATGTTTTCTCTGATTTCTTGGTCAAATCCAGCATTAATCATACTAATAATAGATGATAATAATAATAGATAATGACTGGAAATAATAATGAAAATAAATCAAAGAGATTAAAAAGTCAGCAAAAAATTCGCAGACTTTGCTCTGCGAAGTAGACTTTGCTCTGCGAAGTCCTCATTTCTGAAAGACTTCGCACTGTGAAGTAGACTTTGCTCTGCGAAGTCCTCATTTCTGAAATGTTGACTTTTTGTTGACATTGACTTTTCTTTTTTTTTTTGATTTTTTTTTTTTTGAAATTTGTTTTTGAAAAGGCTTAGGACAAAATTAGGGTACAACAGCTGCCCCTACTTAATTGTGTCTTTGCATAGAGGATGTGAGTGCCAAGGGCATCTCATGAACTCTTTGCGAAGATCAATTAAGTAAAAGAAGGACCCGAATTTTGTCCTTCGCGGAACGAAAAGATTGTAGGGTAAAAGATCGTCACCTAAACATCCGAGACGTGTATGAACGCTCGAAAGGTTAGGTGATTTTGATCTGAAAGGATAAAAAGATCGTCACCTAAACATCCGAGACGTGTATGAACGCTCGAAAGGTTAGGTGGTTTCGGTCTGACAAAGGAAAAGATCGTCACTTAAACATCTGAGACGTGTATGAACGCTCGAAAGGTTAGGCGATTTCGATCTGACAAAGGAAAAGATCGTCACTTAAACATCTGAGACGTGTATGAACGCTCGAAAGGTTAGGTGATTTCGATATGAAGAGAAAAAGATTGTCACCTAATTAGGTGATTTCAATCTGGAAGGTAAAATGATCGCCACCTAATTAGGTGATCTGATCTGACATGATCGTCACCTGAACAGGTGATTGGATCTGAAAGGTAAAAATGATCGCCACCTAATTAGGTGATCTGATCGGACATGATCGTCACCTGAACAGGTGATTGGATCTGAAAAGATAAAGGATCGTCACCTAATCAGGTGGCCTCAATCTGGAAAGATAAAGGATCGTCACCTAATCAGGTGGCCTTAATCTGGAAAGATAAAGGATCGTCACCTAATCAGGTGGCCTTAATCTGGAAAGATAAAGGATCGTCACCTAATCAGGTGGCCTTAATCTGACAAAGATAAAGGATCGTCACCTAATCAGGTGGCCTTAATCTGGAAAGATAAAGGATCGTCACCTAATCAGGTGGCCTTAATCTGGAAAGACAAAGGATCGTCACCTAAACAGGTGGCCTTAATCTGGAAAGATAAAGGATCGTCACCTAATCAGGTGGCCTCGATCTAGAAAGATAAAGGATCGTCACCTAATCAGGTGGCCTCGATCTAGAAAGATAAAGGATCGTCACCTAATCAGGTGGCCTCGATCTTCGAGACGTGTATGAACGCTCGCAAGGTAAAAAGATTGTCACCTAAACAGGTGATTTCAATCTGACATGATCGTCACCTAATCAGGTGATTGAATCTGACAAGTCGTCGCCTGAATAGGTGCTTAGACTTATCTGGGGAAATAGGACATACCACTGGGGATAATGTAATCGTCTCTAGGCGGGGCTAGTACTTAGATTGTTGAAAAGGGAAACATGATTGTATGATGCATGACATGCTTCATGTTGTCTTATGCAATATGTTATGCAATATGGTATGATATGAGGTAGACTCAATCTGAATTTTGTTTTGGGAAAACTCAGCTGGGGCATCCTAATGGCCGTGAGTAGGTCACTTGGGGATGTGATAAAATGGGAAGAAAACCGCTGGGGTTGTTCTAGGAGAACTTACTGGGGAAGCTCTGGAATGGGTTCACTGGGGAACGCTAGAGATGATTGATGGATGTTGGTGAATATGTGATACCCACTGGAGAATCCTAGTTGAGTATGCATGACATGAATATGAGATGCATGTATTACGAATGATTTGGATATGCATGTATGAATGATTTTGATATGATGCATGTATTATGAATGATATGAGGGATGACAGACGTCATGTTGGACGCTGGGAATTATGATTGGATGCCGAGCAAAGTCGGGCTTTGGGTGGAATTGTATTTGGATGTGAGTAGATGCCAAACATGGTTGGGCTTTTATTGGGGATTTGTGTTTGTGATTGCCAATGGTGATTGGGCTTTTGGAGTTGAGACTCCCTGGGGAATGTCAATAAGATTTGGGCTTTGGTTGGAGATTTGTGAGTAGACGCCAATGATGATTGGGCTTTGAGTTTGCCAATGAATATTGGGCTTTTGTTGTGTTTATGGGTGCCAAGCATGGTTGGGCTTTTGTTGGAAATGTGAGGAATGCCAATGACGACTGGGCTTTTTGTAGGAAATTGTAGTTGTGATTGCCAATTGGGCTTTATTTGGGATTAGGTGCCAATGAAAATTGGGCTTTTATGGTGTGCCAATGATGATTGGGCTTTATGGTGTGCCAATGAATATTGAACTTTTGGTTGGCCAATGAAAATTGGGCTTTGGGTTGCCCAATGAATATTGGGCTTTTGGTTATTATGCCGAGCGAGGTCAGCCTTTTTGATTTGTTGCCGAGCGAGGTCGGGCTTTTTATGATTGGTTGCCGAGCGAGGTCAGGCTTTTTTATTTGTTGCCGAGCGAGGTCGGGCTTTTTATGATTGGTTGCCGAGCGAGGTCGGGCTTTTTATGATTGGTGGCAATTTGATATTCCCATTAATCCAAGATTGCACTAAACACAAAATTTATATCATACAACTCAAGTTAAAAAAATGTTTATCAATGAACCAACCTAACACACATTTTTGTTGAATAAATTGAATATTAATTGTGGGGGTAATGAACACTCATCCGGCAAGTTTGTTAACATTCCGATCAAGTTATGTGTCCATCTAAACATCATTTCTAAAAGCACGAAAGCATTGATCACAAGGTCTTTTGAGGGTTGTAATTTGGCTTGGTTACAAAAGAAATGTCATATGTGGGGAAATTGAATTCAAATGGCCAAGCAAAAGGAGCATTCTTTCTAATTACACACCTCCTCCTTAATCAATCACAACTTTTGGTGATTTACAAATGTTTTTTCTTTGATCTTGACAACCCCTTTTTGATTTATTGATTTTTTTTTGAGATTTCTTGATTTGTTTTTCTTTTTTCTTTTCTTTTGTTGTCAAGATCAAAATTCACCATTATTTGACATCCACAACCTCTCCTTTTTTTTTAGTCGCAATGATACCCTAATTGAATGTTCCTTCTTCTTTTGGCAAGGGAAAATAATCATGATGGTTTAAGGGTTCAAAATGAAAGGAAAATATCAGAATTCAAAGATGATTTAACTATGAACTGAATTTTTTACAAACTCCGGCAATTTCATTAAGCAATTGAGCTTATGAAAGTTGGCAGTTCATAGTTAATGATTCTGATTCATTAGGCTCAAAGGGGTTTAACAAATACTCACTGCTCACAGGGTGGGCTATTTGTGGTCAAGTGTTTTCACTCATTTCAAAAAATGCCTTGATCCTATCAATGCTTTCGTACAATCTAAAACAACGTTCAGATTTAACATAACAAAATCGAGTTAAACAAAAATGCCGGTCTCCTGCATATGTATAATGATGATTTTGAGGATTCCTCACATTTTGGCTGGTTCTAAATGGTTCACCGAATAAACATATTAAAAATGCAAGTTGTATGATATAACTTTTATACTAAGTACATGTGGGTGCCAATGAGAATTGGGCTTTGTTTGATATTGTATTTGTGAATGCCAATGAAAATTGGGCTTTGTTTGATTGAATGCCGAGCAAGGTCGGGCTTTGATTGGATATGGTAATGCCAATGAAAATTGGGCTTTTGTTAATTGGGGAAAAAGGCCGCAGTAGCCTGGGGGAAGGTAACCTCGGGTTGAGGTACCGGAGTCTCTTGAATAGTAGTGGGAATAGGGATGAATTCCTCACCAAAGTTGAGAGGCATAGGCATGCCCCAAGTACAACCGGGGGGTAGTGTTATATGTGTGGGTTGCTCTGGGACAACGAGCCACTTTCCTTGACAGGGATGTAGTGTTGCAAATGAAATGCGAACACCGATGACTCAATTCAGATTGTAAGAAATCCTTGTGATAAGAAGGGAAGCGAGTTTTGGACTCGAAACAAATGTATGCATGTTATGCATGATGTTAATGCATGTATGCAATGTATATGACAAAATATGCCCCTTTTTTTTGAAAATGCATATGCAAAAATCATTTTTATGAATGCAAATGTATGGTATGCATATGTATGGTATATGAAAGTTCAAAACTTCCCCCCATCCTTACGTGAGGCTCTAGCAATGAGATTTTTCTAAAAGGTCCCTAGATTCACGGATCTCACATCGAAGTAAGGTCGTCGATTGCGAACTTCGCATAACTTCAATACATTCCAAGTGAAAATCTCCTCTAGGCGGGGTTTGGCATCCTACCTCACGGACATACGTCAACGTGGGCTTCCGCTCACAACCCCTTCCTAACTTAATTTTTTCTCAAGCTCGGGTAGAGAGCCTCACACGTCCGGCATTAACCCGAACAATGTGGAGTAACATCGCTCAAGTAACATCCCCACAATTGATATATACAATATGATTATAAAGAAATATAAAGCATTTATAAACATAAAGCAAAAGAAGGATATAGACAATGAAATAAAAGCATGCAAACAAAAGATAAAAACATTTAGCTTAAAAGCTAACTAGGATAGGCTTGACTCGCTAGAGGGAACAGCAGTCCCCAGTGAAGTCGCCAGCTGTGCGCTCTCGTTAAAAACGCGCAATCTTCCGAGACGTGTACGAACGCTCGGAAGGCTTTTGTGAAGTCGCCACCAAAGTTTTTGTTTAAAGGGAACGTTGATAAACCCTTAAGTTTTTTATTTGAAGGGAAACGATAATAAAACCCTTGACGATGAGGAAAAGGACTGGTCATCGCAACCATTGTCGGGTTCGGGAGTCGATTACGCAAGGGGAAGGTATTAGCACCCCTCACGTCCGTTGTACTCAACGGGAACCTCCTATTTAGCTAAAGCTTAAAATGTTTTTAAATGTTTTGCGTGCATGCTTGTCTATGTAAAAGGGAAAAAGAAAATATGATGAAAGGGGAAAAAGTTTGTTTTTTATTATTGTGCTTGACAAGATGACGATTTTGCTCCTACGTATCTCCCGGTAGTCGGAGAATTCAAAGCGTACGTAGTTCTTTGGTAGAAAAACGTATATATGTTGGTTTTTTTTAATGAACGATGTTTTGACCGAATTCTTGCGATTAAACGTAGCTTGTATGCTCGCGGATGGGAGACTTAAGCGTATAGCTTGTATGCTCGCGCATGGGAGACTTAAGCGTTTGTTTAGAATCGCGCTTAGAATAGGTAAAACATGTGCGTTGGGAAAAGGGGTCGATTTGGTCGCTATGGGACCAAAGAGGGTGCAATGGACTCAATCGAGTCGATCATTGACCGGAGTGACTCAAACGAGTCGAGAAAGGTTCGATTGATCCAACGGGATCAAGAACGGGTACAATGGACTCGAACGAGTCGAACATTGACCGAAGTGACTCAAACGAGTCGAGAAAGGTTCGATTGATCCAACGGGATCAAGAAAGGGTGCAATGGAATCAACCGAGTCGAACATTGACCAAAGTGACTCAACCGAGTCGAGAAAGAGTTCAAAGAGGATCCAACCGGATCTAGCATTGACTCGAATGGTTGCGGCGGACCGAAAAAGGTTCGATTGACTCAAAGGAGTCAAGAAAGAGTTCAAAGAGGATCCAACCGGATCTAGCATTGACTCAATTGGTCGCGGCGGACCGAAAAAGGTTTAATGGATCCAACGGGATCGAGCATTGATTAAAATGGTCACGGCGGACCGAAAAGAAGTTCAATGGATCCAACGGGATCGAGCATTGAATTGAAAATGACTTAATGAAGTCAAGCAAGGTTTCAATTGGTCACGAAGGACCAAGAAAGGTTCGGATTGACCACGGGGGCCAAAATTAGTGTGTTAGGTTTGTTTTATGTTTTTGAAAATTGTTGAGTCTTTTGTGTTGGCTGCATGTTTTGGCAAAAACCAAAGTAGTGAATAGTAGCATCTCCTCATCTAGAACATTTCTTGAGTTGGAAGTTTTCCATTTTGAAGCCATTCAGAAGCTGAAAATGCCATCAGAAGCTGAAAGCACTGTAGCACTTCAGAAGCTGTTTTCAGGTTCTGATGCCCATGTTGACTTTTGTTGACTTCATCAGAAGCTGATGTTTTTCAAGTTATTTTTATGCGAATCTTAGCGACATTTGGCAAGGATTTGTTCCAGGATTATTGCTTCTAGATTGCTGTTGAATTGGAGAAGATTTAATGAAGATTTGGTATTAAATTATGAAGCTCGTATTATTTCTGCAGAATCTTTAAAAGATACATTCCTGGTTTATTTGTTTCCTTATTGGATTTCTCATAATTCAGAAACAAATCTAATTCAGAAGATTGTGAGCATAATTAAGAGCTTTGCTGAAGGTTATAAAAGGAGGAGTATTGCTGCCATTCAAGATGTACGTAGAACAGAGTATAATTCAGAAATAGAGTCTTTGTTTTTAAACTTAGAGTTTTATTGTGCACCACTCAGTTTGAGTTGGTTTAGGTTTGTTATTGAGTTGTAACTTCATTCTAAGCCTGTAGGTACGAATGAAGGTCTGTCATTGAAATTGTGTTCAAAACAGGGTAGTTTTCAAGGGTTGTTTAAGTGGCTGGGTTACAGTTGCTTGAATAGGAAGATAGTGGATTCTATTACTCAGAGTTGGGTAGAAGTCTGACTAGGAGGAGTTTAATTGCTAAGGCTGGGAACTGAGAGTCAGTGTCTTAAGTCTTTGAGTTAAATCCTATAGTGGATTTCCTTCCTGGATTGGTATCCCCCAGAGTAGGAGGTGTTTACTCCGAACTGGGTTAACAAACCTTGTGTGTTCTTTAGCTTTCCTGCACTTTTTATTTCTGCTATTTATCTGCTTTAAATTGTGCTAAGTCATTGTTCAGAACCTGTTTTGGTTCAGAACCTGAAATCTCTTAAGTATTGCCTGGCCAGAATTTCAATTGGCATCAGAGCAGGCACCCTGCCTGTAATTTGGGTGAGATCCAGAGGACTTAATATCTGGCAAGCATGGATAGAGAAGGAGGCTATGTCAATAGACCACCCCTACTAGATGGCACAAACTATGAGTATTGGAAGTCTAGGATGTGTGCATTCTTAAAATCTATTGACAGCAGGACTTGGAAAGCTGTGATTAAAGGCTGGGATCATCCTGAGGTTTTAGACAAAGATGGTAACAAAACTGGAGTATTGAAGCCTGAAGAGGAGTGGACCAAAGCTGAAGATGACTTGTCTCTGGGAAATTCAAAAGCTTTGAATGCTATTTTCAATGGTGTTGATCAGAACATGTTCAGACTTATCAAACAGTGTACTGTTGCAAAGGAGGCCTGGGAAATTTTAAAGACAACTCATGAAGGAACTTCTAAGGTGAAGATGTCCAGACTTCAGTTACTGACCACCAAGTTTGAGAACCTGAAGATGAAGGAGGATGAATCTATTCAGGATTTTTACATGAATGTGCTGGATATGGCAAATTCCTTTGATTCTCTTGGGGAGAAGATGTCTGATGAGAAGCTAGTAAGAAAATTCCTCAGGTCTTTGCCCATAAGGTTTGATATGAAGGTGACAGCTATTGAGGAGGCTCATGATATTTCTGCTATGAAGGTTGAAGAGCTCATTGGTTCTTTGTTAAATTTTGAGACTGCATTCTGCAAACAGCCTGATAAGAAAGGGAAAGGTATAGCCTTTACTGTGAATACTGAAGCTGATGATCAACAAGAGTCTGAAGAGGATGACCTATCAGAAGCTCTTGTGTTGCTGGGAAAACAATTCAACAAGATTCTGAAGAATGTTAACAGAAAAGCCAAAGCCAAAGGTCAGAACTTCAGATTCAATAACAAAAAGCAATAAACTGATGAGAAGAAGACCAAGTCTGAGGAGAAAAGTAACCAAGCCAAAGGTGTGCAGTGCTATGAATGTGAAGGTTATGGACATATCAAAACTGAGTGTCCTACTTTTCTTAAGAAGCAGAAGAAAAGCCTAGCTGTGTCATGGTCTGATGATGGTTCTGAAGAAGATGATGATAGTGAATCTGGTATGTGTAATACTGGTCTGGTAGTGAGGTCAGGAGCTATCTTGAAGAAGGAACCTGCTTTAGAGTCTGAGACTTTTTCAGAGTCTGACTCAGAGTCTGAAGGTTCATCTGTGTCTGAAGCTGTTAAAACTTCATATGATGAACTAGCTGACAACTACAGGAAGCTGTATACCAGAAGTGCTGAGGTTTGCAAACAAGTGCTGGATCAGAAGGAGACTATTTCTCAACTGGAGGCTGAAAAGGGAGAACTACTTGTGCAGAATTCAGATTTGAAAGAAGAAGTGAACCAGTTAAATTCCCAACTTGAACATATGAAAAAGCAGGTTAGAATGATGAATACTGCTACTAATGTGTTGGATGAAATTTTGGGTGCTCAGCAACAAGGAAAAACTGGATTAGGCTTTGATGATCAGACTCAGAACTCCAAACAGAAGATTCTTGTTAAAGAGTTTGTTCCTGCCACTAAAACTGATAATCCTATGATTGGAGCATCTCAGATGAGACCTCAGAAACAATCCCAGATACAAGCTCAGAAAAGACCTCAGATGCAAGGTCAGAAGCAAGTTCAGATGCTACCCCAGAAGCTGTCCCAGAAATTTTTCAGAAACAGAAGGAGGAGAAATCATCCATGGATTTTTCATCATTGTGGAAAGAAAGGGCATATCAAACCATTCTGCTTCAAACTTTATGGCTATCCTGAGCATTTTCAGTATAGAAGAGTGCAACCAGCTGCCCCCAGACACAATGTTCAGAAGGTGTGGAAGCCCAAAGTTCAGAATGTAGGCCTTATAGCTCACACTTCTTTGAGAGCAACTTCAAAAGAAGACTGGTATTTTGGTAGTGGGTGTTCAAGGCACATGACTGGTGTGAAGAAGCTGCTGAGCAATATCAGATCATACTCCAGAAGTTATGTGACATTTGGAGATGGTGTAAAAGGTCAGATTCTGGGTATTGGTGATTTGATCAGAGAAGGGTTGCCCAGACTTAATGATGTGCTACTGGTGGAAGGATTAACTTCAAATCTGATCAGTATTAGCCAACTTTGTGATCAGGACTTGAAGGTTAATTTTAACAAACTAGAGTGTATTGTTACTGATCAGGAAGATAAGATTCAGATGAGAGGCTGCAGATCCAAAGACAATTGTTACTTGTGGGTTTCTGAAGAAGAAAGAAGTTTGACTTCTTGTCTTATGAGCTCAGAAGAGGAAGTCAAGCTCTGGCACCAGAAGTTAGGTCATCTGCATCTGAAAGGCATGAAGAAAATCCTAAGTACTGAAGCTATCAGAGGTGTACCAAATCTGAAGATCAATGAGGACAATGTTTGTGGTGATTGTCAAATTGGGAAACAAACAAGAAAGTCTCATCCCAGATTAGTTCACCAGGTAACTACTAAAGTACTAGAACTTGTTCATATGGATTTAATGGGGCCTATGCAAGTAGAAAGTATTGGAGGAAAGAGGTATGCATTTGTAATGGTAGATGACTACTCAAGATACACATGGATCAACTTTGTTAGAGAGAAGTCTGATACTTTTGAAGTGTTTAAAGACTTATGTACTCAACTACAAAGAGAAAAGGACTGTAGCATAGTCAGAATCAGAAGTGATCATGGCAAAGAATTTGAAAACAAGAGTTTTTCAGAATTCTGTGCTTCTGAAGGTATAAAGCATGAGTTTTCTGCACCTATCACACCTCAGCAAAATGGTGTAGTTGAGAGGAAGAACAGGACTTTAGCAGAATGTGCCAGGGTTATGCTGCATGCTGAGAAGTTGCCATATATGTTCTGGGCTGAAGCAATGAACACTGAATGTTACATACACAATAGAGTCACTTTGAAGAAGGGTACTACATCAACTCTGTATGAATTGTGGAAAGGGAGAAAGCCTACAGTCAAATATTTCCATGTTTTTGGGAGCAGATGCTATATCTTGGCTGACAGAGAGAATAGAAGAAAACTGGATCCTAAGTCTGATGAGGGCATATTCCTGGGTTATTCAGTAAACAGCAGAGCTTACAGGGTGTTTAATTCCAGAACCAAGGTTGTGATGGAGTCCATTAATGTGGTAATTGATGATCTAACTGCTGAGAAAGATAGAAGTGAGCCTGAAGTTGTTCCAGAGTCTGAAGCTTCAGAAGAACAAACTTCAGAAGCAGAAAAGCATTCAGAGTCTGAAGAAGCAGAAGATCAACCAGATCAAGTCCCAAATGGTAAAGGGCCATCAATTAGAGTTCAGAAGGATCATCCTAAAGACTTAATCTTTGGAAGCTTAGATCAAGGTGTCAGAACCAGGAGATCAGATGCTGCTGCTACTGATTCATGCTTTGTGTCAAAGGTTGAGCCTAAAAATGTGAAAGAAGCCCTGACTGATGAATTTTGGATTGAAGCAATGCAAGATGAGTTGAATCAATTCAAAAGGAGTGAAGTGTGGGATCTGGTTCCAAGACCTGAAGGGTTGAATGTGATTGGCACTAAGTGGATATTCAAGAATAAAACAGATGAAAATGGTATTGTAGTCAGGAACAAAGCAAGGTTGGTTGCTCAAGGTTATACACAAATTGAGGGACTTGATTTTGATGAGACCTTTGCATCTGTGGCCAGACTAGAATCCATAAGACTACTGTTGGGCGTATCCTGCATTCTCAAGTTCAAATTATTCCAGATGGATGTGAAGAGTGCATTTCTGAATGGATATTTGCAAGAAGAGGTATATGTTGAACAGCCTAAAGGATTTGTGGATCCTAAGTTTCCAGAACATGTGTACAAGTTAAAGAAGGCTTTATATGGATTGAAGCAAGCACCAAGAGCATGGTATGACAGGCTGACTCAGTTTCTTGTGGCTCAAGGTTATAGAAAAGGAGGTTCTGATAAGACCTTGTTTGTGAAAAATGAAAATGGGAGTCTGATGATTGCTCAGATTTATGTGGATGATATAGTGTTTGGAGGGATGTCTCAGAAGATGGTCAAACTGTTTGTTCAGCAGATGCAGTCAGAATTTGAAATGAGCTTAGTTGGTGAACTGACTTATTTTCTTGGATTACAAGTCAAGCAAATGGAAGATACAATCTTCATTTCTCAAAGTAAGTATGCCAAGAACATAGTGAAGAAATTTGGATTGGAATCTGCTGCTCACAAGAGGACACCAGCTGCTACCCACCTGAAGTTAACTAAGGATGAACATGGAGTTTCAGTAGACCAAAGTCAGTACAGAAGCATGATTGGGAGCCTATTGTACTTAACTGCAAGCAGGCCTGATATCACATTTGCTGTAGGAGTTTGTGCAAGATATCAAGCTGATCCTAAGATGAGTCATCTGACACAAGTTAAAAGGATCCTGAAGTATGTGAACAGCACAAGTGACTATGGAATCATGTACTCACATAGTTAAAGTTCTGAACTGATGGGATATTGTGATGCTGACTGGGCTGGAAGTGCTGATGACAGGAAGAGCACCTCAGGAGGTTGTTTCTTTTTGGGAAATAACTTAATTTCATGGTTTAGCAAGAAGCAAAACTGTGTGTCATTGTCAACTGCTGAGGCTGAGTATATTGCTGCTGGAAGTAGTTGCTCACAATTGGTGTGGATGAAGCAGATGCTGGAGGAGTACAACATTGAACAAAGAACTATGACATTGTTTTGTGACAATTTGAGTGCCATCAACATCTCTAAGAATCCAATTCAACACAGCAGAACCAAACACATAGACATCAGGCATCATTTTATCAGAAACCTTGTGGAGGACAAGATTGTTCAGCTGGAACATGTAGCTACTGAAGAACAAGTTGCTGACATTTTCACAAAGGCCTTGGATGCTAAACAGTTTGAAAACTTAAGGAGCAAGTTAGGTGTGTGTTTACATGAAGACTTATAGCAATTAATGCAAACTGGATGTGAGGAAGATAAAGTACCTGCCAGTTGTGCGTATGCTGAGTGTGATCCTGATAGCTTTTCCAGGATCTGTGTTACTTGTTTTGATTTTATTCCCTATATGAAGACTATGATTTGTCATAATTTTATGGCTAAAAAGGGGGAGAAAATCTTATGTAATGTGTTGTTGGCTCTGTTGGCTCTGATACCAAGAATCAGAAGATGTATTGCTGCATTTCAGATATGTGTGTCTTTGATTCAGAAGGTGACTAGTTTTGCTCTGATACCAAGCAGCATATATCCAGATATAATCAAGGGAGTATATGTGTCTCAGGGGGAGTACAAGTTTGTTATATTCCTGAAGTGTAGTGTTCCTGAAGAAGAGTGATCCTGAAGAATATTTGTGCACAGCTCCTGAAGTGTGCTCTAATACAGTTTAAATGAGAAGCTGAGCTGCAGGGGGAGTGTTGTGAAGTTTCAGGGAGTGTGTGTGATGATCAAGAGTTGATCAGTAGCTCTGATACCATGGGTGTGATGATCAGTAGTTGATTAGTACTTGGTGTATGTGTGCTTCAGTAGCTGTTATGGTTTGTAGAGCTGAAGCTGATGTTTAACATAGCTGAATCCGCTGCCTAATCAAATTGCTATGATGTATGTTTATGGAGTTCTTCATTGCTGAGTTGATTATAAGGGAGATTGAAGAACTTGGATGGTTTTAGCCAAAAATTTGCCAAAGGGGGAGATTGTTGAGTCTTTTGTGTTGGCTGCATGTTTTGGCAAAAACCAAAGTAGTGAATAGTAGCATCTCCTCATCTAGAACATTTCTTGAGTTGGAAGTTTTCCATTTTGAAGCCATTCAGAAGCTGAAAATGCCATCAGAAGCTGAAAGCACTGTAGCACTTCAGAAGCTGTTTTCAGGTTCTGATGCCCATGTTGACTTTTGTTGACTTCATCAGAAGCTGATGTTTTTCAAGTTATTTTTATGCGAATCTTAGTGACATTTGGCAAGGATTTGTTCCAGGATTATTGCTTCTAGATTGCTGTTGAATTGGAGAAGATTTAATGAAGATTTGGTATTAAATTATGAAGCTCGTATTATTTCTGCAGAATCTTTAAAAGATACATTCCTGGTTTATTTGTTTCCTTATTGGATTTCTCATAATTCAGAAACAAATCTAATTCAGAAGATTGTGAGCATAATTAAGAGCTTTGCTGAAGGTTATAAAAGGAGGAGTATTGCTGCCATTCAAGATGTACGTAGAACAGAGTATAATTCAGAAATAGAGTCTTTGTTTTTAAACTTAGAGTTTTATTGTGCACCACTCAGTTTGAGTTGGTTTAGGTTTGTTATTGAGTTGTAACTTCATTCTAAGCCTGTAGGTACAAATGAAGGTCTGTCATTGAAATTGTGTTCAAAACAGGGTAGTTTTCAAGGGTTGTTTAAGTGGCTGGGTTACAGTTGCTTGAATAGGAAGATAGTGGATTCTATTACTCAGAGTTGGGTAGAAGTCTGACTAGGAGGAGTTTAATTGCTAAGGCTGGGAACTGGGAGTCAGTGTCTTAAGTCTTTGGGTTAAATCCTATAGTGGATTTCCTTCCTGGATTGGTATCCCCCAGAGTAGGAGGTGTTTACTCCGAACTGGGTTAACAAACCTTGTGTGTTCTTTAGCTTTCCTGCACTTTTTATTTCTGCTATTTATCTGCTTTAAATTGTGCTAAGTCATTGTTCAGAACCTGTTTTGGTTCAGAACCTGAAATCTCTTAAGTATTGCCTGGCCAGAATTTCAAAAATAGAATGACGATTGTCCGAACGACGAGACATACGTCATGCATTCGTACAACCGGGGAAATGGGGAGACATACGTCAAGCCATCCCTTTTTCATTCAAGTTTTGTTCGAATCTTCAGAAATCCCAAAGTTTATCAAAACACTTGGTTTAAAACTCAAAATGAAAAGGCTTTAATGTTCAAATTAGTTGTTGCAACCATATGAACAAGTTTTCCTTGTTTATGCATGAAAATGAGCAAGTTTTGCACCAATTTGAAAAAAACACACAAGTTCGGCTCAAATTTGAAAAGGTTTCGAAAAGTGAACAAGTTCGGCTTAAGTTCACGTTTGATTTGAAAATCATGAACAAGGTTTTTGTTCAAGTTTAATTTTGAAAATGATGAACTTAGATTATTGTTCAAGTTTTGGTTTTGAAAGTTTATAGACGTAACTTGTTTTACAAGTTATCCCATAAAGTGTTGCACGAACTTGTGAATCCTTCAATATCAAGCAAAATTCTTGATATGGTTTGAATAAAATGAGTTTCAATCCTCTTAGGTTCTGAGTTCCTGGGCTAGAACCTCAAAAATTGGTTGTTTAAGAGCCTAAACTCAGATTCTGAGTTATGTCATGGTCGCACTGCGACCACGGCTTCACACTGCGAAGTCTGCGAAATTTTGAGTTCAGAAGCTGCTTCTGAACTTCTGTTCAGAAGCTGCTTCTGAACTTCTGTTCAGAAGCAACTTCTGAACTAGCCTCGGAACCTTAGGAGGAGTGAAAAGCTTTTGAAAATAGTAATGAAATGAATGCAACAACTTAGTTTAAATGTTTTGCAAACTTTGGGATTCCTTTTGGTTCAAAAGGGGTTTTAACTAAAAAATGAGTGAAAATTAAAATGCAAAGCTGGGATTGAAACAAAATTGAATCAAAAGCAAATGCAAATGGTATGTAAATGCAATATAAACAGGTTAGAGTGACTTACCTGCTCCTGGCCCAAGGCTTTTGTTGCAAGGAATGGAAGAGGTTTTGGATGTTTATGATTTTGCAAAGCTGGACAAGTTTGATGAACAGCCCTTAATCAATGATAATTTGCCTTTGTTTCTCACCCTTTGTGTGAGGTTTAGAGGCTGTTTTGCTGGCTTGGTTGCTTTTTGTTGGTTTTAGGATGATTTGTGTAAGAAAGGATTGGAGATTTCCTCTAAACTTACCCAAAACCAAACTCTGTTTTTGTGAGAAAAATGTGCAGCAATTCACTCGAATTTGCACTCTCTATGAACTGGTTTTTGCTCTCAAATATCTGTGTTTTTAACCCTCTAAAAACCTCTCTCTCCCACTCTCTTAGAACTGCCTCTAATCCAGCAGCAATGCCTTGCTTTTATAGGCCAAAATGAGATCAAATGGTCATGATGAAAAAATCTGCAGCAAGGCTGTTTTTGGGGCTAGAATCATGATCATTTGCTTTGCATTTAATGCTAAAGGATAGAGGTGACCTTGCCTTGCTGCAAGGGTCAAGACCTTGGCCAATTTCAGCTCCCAAAGCAACTGAATTCTGACACAAGATTGCTGGAAATCATGAAAACCAGGCTGTTTGCAAAACAGGGGCAGGACCTTTGCCTCAAACTTTGAATGGTTTTGATAAAGCCTATGGCAAGGTGGTTGCTGGAAGATAGCAGGGCCAGTTGCAGGCACAAGTGGTAGGGGAAATGGGCTGCCCAAGGTCAACAAGTAGCTGAGTTACTTGAGTGATTTTGCTTCCTCTTCCTTTCTCTTTTTGCTTTTCAATTGTCACATGTTTTCTCTGATTTCTTGGTCAAATCCAGCATTAATCATACTAATAATAGATGACAATAATAATAGATAATGACTGGAAATAATAATGAAAATAAATCAAAGAGATTAAAAAATCTGCAAAAAATTCGCAGACTTCGCTCTGCGAAGTCCTCATTTCTGAAATGTTGACTTTTTGTTGACCTTGACTTTTCTTTTTTTTTTTTAGATTTTTTTTTTAAATTTGTTTTTGAAAAGGCTTAGGACAAAATTAGGATACAACATTTGGAAATGGCACATCAAGCATATATAGGGGGAGCTCCCTCTTGGGGCCTGACTGGGATGCGCGCCCAGGCCTGCCCAGCAGCCCCAGCATGTTGCTCTCCCCCCCAAATCTGCCCAGCCATCCCAGCATGCTGCTGCCCCCCGTAGGCCAGAATTTCTCGCGCGCGCGCCTGCGCGCGCCCTTATTATTAAAGTCATACCGGTTTGAAATTTTGCTTCACGACTGGGACTCGACCTTCCCGTGCCCAGGCCAAACCACGACAAGGCGGCATCCGTGATGTTTTGCTATTCGGGAGAGAAACGGGGGGTTTGGTTTTCGTTTCTTGGGATTTTGACGCTTAAAATATTCGTAATCAATAAATCCCGCGAGCAAAAACTCCAAAATTTTGTGCTGGAGGTCGTTATGATGTCCTAAACATGCCTGAATATTCGGGGAACAAAATTTGGCC